>JAQMYL010000012.1:26383764-26399254 GCA_030014365.1 Clarias pachynema
TGCCGCATCGATGCTGAATCGTTCATGCCCCGCATCGCGATGCATCGCCGAATCGATTATTGTTGACACCCCTACCTATTACAGTACAGTACGGTAATATACTGTGTATAGCCTAGTATCCTGGTACCTAGACAATGTTAATTGGACCTACAAACTAATTGGACTTAAGAACGAGCTCTTGAAATGGAAACTCGTTCATACGTAGGCCCTCTAATATACTATTGATCCTATGCAGGGTCATGGGAATCCTGGAGCCCATCCCAGGGAATTCTGGGCACCAGCACACCCGCTCACACACTACAAGCTATTTTGGAAATGACAATTAGCCTACTCTGCATGTCTTCGGACTGTGGGAGGAAACCAGAGGAAACCCACCGAGGACTGGGAGAACATGTAAACTCCATGCACACAGACCTAAGGCTGAAATTGAAGCCCACAATCCTGCTGGCTGCCAAGTGGACAAATGTACAAACTCACTACTACACAGTGTAAGTGAGCCTACAAAATGCTGCTCATCACTAACAAAAATCATTGTTGGCTATTCAATGTTTCTGGGACATCATGTCTTCAAGTCTTTTTTACCTAAGCATAAATAATGTTCATAGCTCAATTGAGACACAGACAGATAGATGTTCTGAAAGAATAAACTAAAAACTAACATTAGCATCTGTTAATAGCCACTGATGTTTTAAAAGATATTTTGTGGCATAAATTGATGTACAAAGGCATTCAAGTCAAAGTGGGAGTGATGAAATTCATCTCATGAATGAAGGCATAAAATCAGAAATGTACACCAGGGCCGATACTAGGATCAGACCTTTAAGGAAGCATAGCCCCTAATGAGAATGTAACATCGACTATCTTGCTATTAAAATATTGCTATTCATAGTAATTATTTTATTATTCACATTATTTCATTTTAATGTACTTTACATATGTTTTGACTAATACCAATATATACCTAGTCCGTAACAGGTTTTAGCACTTTGATATTTGGGTAAAGAAACAAATTCATTCACAAAGTCATTTATCAGCTGTATTTTTATGAATAGTGAGTTAACAACAATGTACAGCTGTTTGAAAAGTTTGGTTATGGTATGAACCCTAAGGGTTTTATGCCCTTTTTCTTTCTCTCTCTCTGATAAATACTGTATACCACTCAATTAACTGTGCAGTCAAAAATAAAGTCATATTACACATAACTTGGTCTGTGAGTGTTTTGCAAGACGAGCAAAAAAAACTGAGCTAGTGGTTCTTCTCTCTTTCGCGCAGTGGGATTATGGGTAATTGTCTCCCATGCTCAGTCTCAGTGCAGGTCACTCGTATAGTCAACATCAAGGTTTAACTGTGTGTGTATATATAAATAAACATTCATTCATCTTCTATACTGCTATTCATCATGTGTACAGGGTCACGCGGGGGCCTGGAGCCTATCCCTGGAGACTTAGGGGCAGGGTACACCCTGGATAGGGTGCCAGTCCATCACACCACTTTTTATGAAACATTTTATGAAAATAAGACAATATACTGCTCAAAAACATAAAGGGAACACTTAGTCCCGGTTTGACTTGAACCATGCATACCTATATGAGGCGTTCAAGTCAAACTGGAACTAAGTGTTCCCTTTATTTTTTTGAGCTGTATATTTTACAATTTATTTTCAACAACAAATTATCCAGTAAGGCTGTGTCAGTGTGTGGTACTTTGGTAAAAATCCAATCTGACTTCTATTCAGGATGTCGTGCTTGGTAAGGAAGTTTAGAAGTCAAGCAATCTTGCAAATATGTTGTGCACAATCTTCCCCAGATTACTGTTTACACAAATTACAAAGGCCTCAATAATTACTAGGATTGAATTTATCTCAATTTATATGGATCAGTGTTTCAGATTTCAGAGTAAAAAACTCACACTCAGAACCGGATTTAAGAGTTTTAATATGGCCAATCTTTCTCTCTCTCTTTCTCTCTCTCTTTGTGTGTGTGATGTGTTCTGTAAACTGAATAAATCATGATTTACTATGCAAGACGTGTTTAAAGTTTTGTTAGTGCTCCCTATCTAATTCTCTGAATGGAAAACATGTGTAAAAAAAAAAAAAAATATATATATATATATATATATATATATATATATATAAATCTTTGCTAAAAAAAAAAAAAAATCTAATTTCTGCTCTATTGACACAGTCTAGTGAGAATATGTAAATGAGGACTTGCCCCTAACCTCAAACTTAAGCAGTTGAATCTGAAGCCTTATGGTTCACATGCAGTGCAGTGAGGTCTGACACTTAGCGAGATGCAGAGCACTATGATTCCACTGAACGCCCAGCCTGATGATGGCAGAGTAGCAGGGGCAGTGGTGGTGTCCATGCCTGAGCATCCACCTGATTACATAGTGTGGTCAGTTGCCAACATCTTTTATGGAAACCCGTGCTGTCTGGGTCTGCTCGCCTTTTATTACTCCATCAAGGTAAGTCGAAATGGACAGGACAGGGGTTTAGAAGTGAACATGACATAAAGGTTATGTATATGTATGTGTGTTTGAGTGTGTTTATGTTTATGTGCGTTATTGTTACCGAAATGTTTACTCTATAAAGAGTGCATTTTCAGTCAGGGTCTTTCTCTATTGAAACAAATAGCATCTACACCGCATCTGGCACAGCATTATAGATATTTAGATAAGATTAAATTAAACACAACTACAAGCTCAATATAATGCAGTTTGATTGTGTAATGTTTTAATTTTTTCATTGTTCCTGTGTGTGTGTGTGTGTTTCAGTCCAGAGACCGTAAGCTGGTGGGGGACACCACGGGAGCTAAGTTGTATGGTTCCAAGGCACGTTTTACCAACGGGTGTACGCTTGCGCTTATCATTATCCAACTCATCCTCATCATAGTGTTCTTTGTGATGGTGAACAATGGAGTTGTTGGTTCGGCTCATTCAGGCCACTAAAACTATGTCTATCTGACTTATAATAAATAAATAAATAAATAAATAACTCAGCACAAAGCAAAAGTACAATCCATTTTTTTTGTCTGCAAATTTGTTAAACATATGGTTTTAGCAATTTTAAAATAATAAATCTGGCATTTACATGTTGGTCCCAAGCATCCTCAGCTTTACTCTGTTACAGTAAATTAGATATAAAGTATGTAACTCATTATATAACACCAGTAAAATGTGAAAAATATCTCTTAGCCATGGTTCTGCTGTATCCTTAAAAGAAGTTGCCTAAAAAATGTTTAGTGGAAAATCATCAGTCTACAAAGATTACTTTCAATGACTAATAGGTCATTTGTTTTACTTGTTTTACTGTAAGTGAAACCATGGAAGGAAGGTATAACTGTGGTTTCACCATATCCTGTCATAGTCGCCTTTGCAAAAAACACTCAAGATTATTAAATTGACTGTAAGGTTTTCTACTACTACTTCTACAAATAATAATAATAATAAAACATTTTTTACAGCGCCTTTCAAAACACTCGAGGTTACCTTACAATTCATAAAATAATGGATTAAGAGAAAAGTAAGACACAATAGCACAAATATATAAAGGCCAAATTAAAATTAAATGTCTTGTAAATTTCATAATGGAGTCCAGTGAGCGAATGTGATGGGGAAGCGGTTATTACCACTATTTGCACTGTTGTCACTTTTTCACACATAAAATTGCACATCAAGGTTGCACAACAATTAACTTCATTTCACTTATTAGTTCTTAAAAAAATAAATAAAAAACATGATTTACTGTATATGCTTTATTTATATACTTATACTGTATAGCATTGCACTTCTGGACAGTCCTCACATTGCATTGTCTCCTGACTATATGTAAGATGTACATTGTGCAATCACATATACATATCTATTTCTTTTGGCAGATCATTTTGCACCATTTTTTTTATTTTTTTTTATTTATTTTTTTTTACAAAAAAATGCATGCAATTAGAAAAATTCATGCTAAATTAAGTACTGGTCAGCATCCTTTTAATCTTTTAATTCTGATAGCTCAGTAATAAAAATCGCTCCTCAGCTGTCTTTAAGTTGTGATTTTAAAACTGCTGTTTACTTTTCGTACTGCCTTCTAACTCTGCTCTCTGTAGTTTACAGAAAGGCATTAGTGAGGCAGAGAGAGAAGCAGAGTCTGCCTCATTAGTCAGTCACACAATGGCAAAAAGGGAACCAAGCGTTGTTTTGAGCCATTGTAAACAAAGTCGTTGTAAACACCAACGAAGCAAAATGTGAAACATATCAAAAGTCGGTATGGTTATGTGGGAAAACATATGAGTTTCACTTTTTGAATTGAATTACTGCAATAAATCAACTTTTCACTGATATTCTAATTTATTAACATGCACTCGTATGTATTTATATATGTATGTATAGTGTGTGTGTACACTGCCTGCCACCCAGAGCTGCATTAATTTCTCTGCAAGATCTTGTATTGATGATTGAAGAGTCAGACGTGAAAATTTTAGAGAACTATATTTTTGGACTCTTGCAGAAAATTTGCTGTAATTTATGATAAATGTATAGATATTGTCATTTAGTGCTCGCTAGCTGAGTGTTAAACTACCTAACTAGACATTTTAATGCATAACAAGACTTAATTTGGTGTTATTTATTGTTTTACTTTCCAGCTTCAGCTATTAGAATTTTCCTACTCCATCTAAAAGGATGCAAGATTTTAGTTGTACCTGAAGATGGCACTATGACATCCAATTAAATGACTTGCAGTCCTCAGTAAAAGAAAGTACACCATCCTTCAAATAATTTTTTATTTAAAATGTATAAAAATAACAATTTGTTTAATGTCTACAAAAAATATGCAGACATTTTGAATAATGGCCATGTTGCACTTTCTGCTTAGTTTCTATGCCATTATCTTCTCATTTGCAGAACATATAAAAATCTGCCAACTGCATATGAAAGTAGCTGTGATGTACTGTTGAAACACTCAATATAAAGGATTTTCTTCTGTATGAATATTCAATAATGCTCTTAAGTTTATGTCTGTGTGCTGCATAGTGCATTCAAAGATGCTGTGTAGGGCTTCAACCCAACACGCCAACCTTCACCACCAGCATTCAAAGGAAAGAACAGCAAACCAATGATAGTGAACTTATTGTGTTTATTGAGGTCTTTCTTTTACATAACCAAACTACTGAGGTGTCTCTTGATTTTTACCTCACAATGCCCACCATGTGATAACCACAGACCTGTCTATAAACTAGTGTGTTTAAGCGGCTTTCCATCATCATACCACAATCACAGAGCTGAGCTTGCAAAGATTATAAAACTGTCATCTATTTATTCCATAGTTATGTTGAATGAGGCCCCCACTATACCTCTATACCCCCCTTAGCCACCAATACCTAATGAACTATATTGCAGATGTCATTTTTGTGCAGCGATGCCTAAGCTCTCTGGAAGTTAGAGACAAGCATCAGTACTCAGTGCCTCAGTTTTTACTCTCAGTTAGACAGGAAACTGTTGACCAGATGTATAATGTACATTCTGTTTTGGCAGCAATGCCAATACCATCAGGTCAGGCTTGACTGGCAGACATTAAGTGAATTCTGATTCAAGTATAAAAGCTAGTTGTAAAAGTTGTACACATTCATGGAGTTGTGAGTCTCTTTCAAAGTATGTGGTGAACTAGTGTCAGATATGGCTCAGCTAACATCGCTGATGTTAGAACTGAAACCATGAAAAGCAAGAAGCTACCTGTAGAGGAGCCCCCAGGTAGTTCAGGATCCAGTTCTCCTTAACGCTTCCATTCAAGAATGCTCTAAAGTTTTAGTACCAGTAGTACCAAAGTACCACATTGTCTGTGTCACTACTGCACTCAGTCAGCACTGGTCTATAGTGGTAGCATAGTGCCATAGGAGTTAGCACTGCGGAATTGTACTTCCAGGATTGAGGGTTTGAGTGGAGTATGCATGTGTTTTCTCTGGGTACTCTGGCTTCCTGTCTCTTGGGATAGGCTCCATGCCTCCTACATAGCATAAGTGGTATAGAAAATGAATGAATGAATGGACCTCTGGTGGTTCACCTGAAAAATAACAAGGTTCAACAGCCCTGGCCGTTTATTTGATAATCATGAAAAGTGCACTTTGTCCACTAGAGGGCAGTAGACACTCATGTTCATACTTCCTAACAGAAGACTATCCAGCCATCAATTTTCCATACTGCTTATCCTGTGTGGACTTGCAGGTGGCCTGGAGCTATAAACGAAGTGTACATACACACACACACACACCATATAAAACAGGATATTTGGAATCATCAATCATCGTACAACGCATGTCTATGGACTGTAGGAGGAAACCAGAGTACCCAGAAGAAACTCGCCAAGCACAGGGAGAACTTCATGCACACAGACCAGATTTAAACCCTCAACCCTGGAGTTATGAGGTTCCAGTACAAACCAGTAAGTTAACATGCCCTTATAAGTCTATATTTAAATGTTATTTTTTCAGCAGGGTAGGTACCACTGATAAATATAACAGAAAAAAATATATAGAGGTATGCAGCTGTGTATGTTTGTGTAGCCACAGTAGATAGGGAGGTTACGGCTCCTTCCTAGCATCCATCAGACATAATAACATCTCTCTCTCTCTCTCTCTCTCTCTCTCTCTCTCACACACACACACACACACACACACACACACACACACACACACACACACAGAGAAATGTGTACCCGCTAAGTCACCACCCCTTCATGGTGAGGATATAAGTTAGCATCACAGGCTCCAGAGTCTCAGTGGAAAAAGCGCTACAGCAGCATCAGTTCCTCTCAGACCACAAGCAGGATGGACAACGCTACGTACAGCTATTCATCTGACTGCACCCCACTCACAAACTGTAAGTCCTCACGCAAGCCTCTCGGCTCAACGGTGGTCAACATGGGCTCTGTGCCAAAGAAACCTGTGAGTGACTACTTGGTCTGGTCCCTCTGCAACACCCTGTACGTCAACTTCTGCTGCCTCGGCTTCATGGCCCTCATTTACTCCATCAAGGTGAAATATCTTAGAATTTTCATTCCATCCTGTCTCAATTTCTGCAGAATTTTTAAGTAAAGTAAGATGACAAATATCAGAATAACTGCTTTTATTTAGTATTAACTTTCGTTAATTATTTAAAAACTGGGAATTTGCGTGGTGCATGTTTTTTCCCCCTTGGTTGGGTGTTGATTCAAGTGAGTGACGTGGGTTGTTGCTTTGATTTAAGGACAGAGCAAGAACATTTTGCACTGAGGGCAAGGAAAGAATAGAATGGGTTTGAGAGAGAGAGAGAGAGAGAGAGAGAGAGAAAGGAGACAGTAGCCTGGCACACTTCCTCTGTTATTCTGAAATTAGAGACATTCATGTGTATAAATGGAATGTAATTAGTGGGTAGCTAGTAGTATAACCATTCCTTAGGATTACAGACACTACTGGAGTCTCTCTCTCTCTCTCTCTCTCTCTCTCTCTCCTTGCTTGTCTAGGTCTGTGTCACTGTTGTTTTTGTTTCTCTTTTTAGTCTGTCTGGACAAAGTTTTATTCTGCAAAGGGCAAACCAGAGAACCATAATATAGCTGAATCCTGTTTGTGTTACATGTGTGTGTGTATGTGTGTGTGTCCTCCTCACCACTCACAGGCACGAGACCAGAAGACCCTGGGAGACATGCGTGCTGCTCAGGAGTGCTCAGACAAGGCTAAATGGTACAACATCCTTGCGTCCGGCTGGAACCTGCTGGTGCCTCTGCTTTTTCTCGGGCTTCTCGGGCTGCTCCTCGTCCACCTCGGCAGCTTGCAGGGAAGCTTCGACTTCTTCGGAGAAGACGGCTTCAAGAATTTCATGAAGCTTTTTAGCAGGTAGAAAGCGAAGGAAACAACTGGCGACCACAACAAAGACCGACAACAAAATCCACCAATGAACAATAGTTACTCATGGACTTATCACCCTTTGTGTCCTAGCAACTTATTTTTAATCTTCTTTCTAGTGACTTATTGTATTATTGTTATTAATATTAATCTAAAATTTGCTTTAAGATTCTTGAATGGTAAATAAGAAATATTCAATACTTTTTTCTTATCACTCTTTATTAAAAAAGTACTGGAATAAACTATTTAATGTCAGGAATAATTTTTATCTTGTCACTCTTTTGGTTAAACCTTAATGATAATTTATAGTGAGAACCTCAAATAAGTGCAATGACCCCATAGAGAATTGCCTCTTGTGGGGTCGTTTAGGTGTGTGTGTGTGCGTGTGTGTGTGAGTGTAATCACGGAAAATATAATGATAAGTGGTAAAGAACATCACCACAGAAAGATTACTAGGACAGTGTTGTTTTTTCCACGCTTATTTAATAAAGGTACGGTTCCATCTTCAGTTTCGCTTTCTCTGAGAGGTGAACATGATGCTTTGGTATCTCTTTCCAAGTTTGGTGTCTCCTCTATAATACTGCGGTGTGTGTGTATGTGCTGTGGGCTGCCCTGCCCCATTGGGTTCCTCTGCTGACCACTCTTCGCTCTGCTGGTATTTATATGATCTAAATGACAGACCTGCCTGCCAGTGCTCACTGCCCGCTCTATTTCTGCTCCCTATGAGTGGAGACAGATGTGGAAGGACTGATTAAAGAGAAGACAACAGTCCTTCTTTATCCTGAAATACACATATATACTTTATTACTAAGCTGGTCTCAGTAAAGGATGCATTTTCTCTTTGTAATCTGATCCTTACATGATTTGTCATCATTCAACATGAGTTAATATGAATAAAGTTCAGACAGTGTCTGGAATAAGTTCATTATATTTAAACTTTTGTATTTTTGTAATGTTTGAAATTTGTTACAGTCTGGAACTCATTGTACGCCATGAATCTACCTTCAGTATTCTATAATATTGGGGTAGGAGTGGCAGGGGGTTGTCTGACCTGTGTGCAAGTTAAGTGTCATGTGACCAAAATACATTTATTTCTTAGAAGGCCTCAGTTTGTTAGAGAGCAATTTCCCTCTGGGATTAACAAAGTTCTTTGAATCTTGAATCTTGAAAGATTGTAAATACACATCATGAAGACCCAGGAGCTGCCAAAAACAAGTCCGGAAGGAGCTCAGTAGATATTTGAGTAGTAAGACGCTGAACTACTGATCAGAAAATCACAGGTTCAAACCCCAGAACCTTCAACCTACCACAAGGCCATTAACCACTTAAACTGCTCATGTGTTTAATGAGATAAAGGGAAGCCACTCTGTATTAGGCAAATGTATCAGTCAGGTTTAGGTGAACAAAAAATAAATAAATCTTTAAACATCCTGCAAAGCCTTCTTAAAACATTTTATTTAATAATAATATTGAAAAAAACTAATTTGCTGAAAACCCAGTAGTGCTCTTTACCCTGAGAACACCACTCCCACAATAAAGCATGGTTTATGTGGCATAAAAATGTATTTGTGCGGGTTGTAGACAGTGACAAAAAAAAAAGCTGGGTGGGGGAGAGAGAGAGAGAGAGAGAGAGAGAGAGAGAATTTTGTAATATAAAAAAGGCTACAATGAGCTAATATAAGCCCATACTTTTCATACTTAAGTACAATTGTTCCATGCGTTTTGTATATTTTGACCACTACTGCTCGTAAGGACAAAGCACAAACAAAATCAAAGCACATGAAAAAATAATGGCACAAAACAGAGGTTTGCTTTACTGGAAGTGCACAGACATGGTGGGGGAGCAATGAGCTGGATTTGTGCTTTTTGCATGTGTTTTGGTTTTTGTATGCATTTTAAATTCATGTTTAATTTGGAGTGCTTTGACTCCAAGGGCCACGGTAAAAAAAGTGAAAAAGATATATACTAGAAGGCGTGCGATATAATGATATAATAATAATAATAGGAACATATAGTAACATAAAATATTCTGCATTTGATATAGTACATAGTGTAAGTCAAATGCTAAACATCCCCAAAAATGTTGCTGGTATTTTTAAAAACTAACAGCACACTAAACAGACTAACAGCACAATTGAGCAAGGCACAATTTAAATTATGTGTAGGATCATTACTGTACATAGCATCCAATTTGTTCACAGGTGTAAAATATACAGTATGCCTACACAAAAACTGCACTGGTTTCATAGTTTCATAGTTTCTTGGATAGATTAGGTAAAATGCCACACAACACAATTATGAATTATATTTTTTCATGGCCTACAGTAAATGTGCTCTGTTCATCTCATGAATGAATTGTAAAGAAGTAACAGTTAACTCAGAGATGTGCTTTTATGTCAGAGGTTAGGTTGGCAAGCTTGGCAAGACACAGAACATGCTTTCCTCTCTAGGTTGTACCACCTCTGGCATTATTCTACAGTGCTACCTAATACAGAAAGGCAAAGCACAGCACATGAGTGCACCTGTCTGACTACGTAGATGGAGATGGGAGTGTTTTCCATCGCCCCAACCCTCCATTCAGTTTATTAATCTGACCCACTGTGTTTGGTTAACCTGCTCATGATCACAAGACACAATATAAAAGATTCCAGCCGATCAAAACAGCACATTTACATTATTGCGTTTGGCTTTTGACTTTAATGAATTGAAACAGAAGTACAGTGATAAAGATAAAGACCTGACACGTGGTACCACTGTGTGTGCATGATGAGCCTCAACAGGTGGGTTTTAAAACATATTGAAAATAAATTTTCATCCTGCTGAGGAGTATCTGTACTGAAAAATGAAGATTAGTATCTTGAAAGTTAACACAGGGTTCTTTTTTCACTTGCTATGCTAGTCCTGGTTTAATAGATTTAAAAAAGAAAAAAAGCAGTTTACATTGTGAAAACAATGAAGTATTTAGGCATACCTGTTAATTTAGTGCACTGAATAGGATACTTTTGCAAATGTGGATTAGTAAGCACATCATTTCACAGCACTGTTGGTGCTTTAGAGTATTTGGGTGGATCACACAGTCCCTGTACATGCTCAATCTCAAATTAACATCTACGGTACATGACTACAGAGCAGACCTCGGTGATGTTTTAAGCTTAAGGTATAATCTTCTCCACTAAATGGATAGGGGATGTATGCTGGTAATGATAAATGGTTCAACTCTTCAAATGAAACTTGTTGGGTGATTTTCAGATCCCACCCAGTTCCCATAATAACTTGTAAGAACATAGATGATATGTTACAGGCACATGTCAACATTTACCACCAAATCTAGTACTGTGTTTTATCAGTTTATAGGTCATGAAAGTGAGAGGTTTAGGTGTTCAATAAAGTTTTCACACAGACTATATCAAGACCATTTTTAACTGATAGTTAAAACATATATTTCAAATCTAAATGGCAATTTGTTTCTGCAAAACTTCAGTTTCCAAATTATTGGCTTTTTTCAGGTTGACTGGAAATAACAAGATCTTGTGTCAAGCTGAACATCAAAAGTTTACATAACAGGTCTTGTTTCTCAATATTAAGCTATAATTTTGTCATGGCTGCATCAAAAATATTTAATACAATATTCTGGATAGTTGATCGTATAACCCTCTGTACCATGACATACATACATAAGCAGTCAAAGAAAAAAAAAATCCTCTTGAAACATATTCTATTCTGATGTGTCTACTTCCTAATGTGTGTCAAACACTAAGAGGAAACAATAGCCAAGCTCAAGATCACACTCTATGTGATCTATCTGACTATGTTAATGTGTGTTATGTACTGTAAACTACTGAATGCGCGCATGCATTTTTGGTGTTTGGTGTTTTAGTAGGAATAGCTACCACACCTGGAGAAGTCTTGATGTGGTGGTATATGAGGTCTGTCATGTAGATGCAGAACAACTTTTTACTTGCAAACTGAAAACTTGAACTCTCTGCTCTCACTAGATATGTCTCTGTCACTATGTTTCAAAAGTTGTTCACCAATTGTGTGCTTAGGATGGGTTCCCTGTTGCGTCTGGTTCCTCTCAAGGTTTCTTCCTATTACCATCTCAGGGAGTTTTTCCTTGCCATTGTCGACCTCAGCTTGCTCACCAGAGACTATCTGACCATTTTTATTCATACACGTTCACATTCCATACAAACTTAAATAATTATTTTGATTGTGTAAAGCTGCTTTGCGACAATGACAATTGTTATAAGCGCTATACAAATAAAATTGAATTGAATTGAATTGCTTATACAAAGACAATAAACTGTTAAATGGATATTGAAAGCACAAAATTTTGCTTTACTAAAATAAACAAAAATTATTAAAATGACTTGATGTTGGTTCTAGGGTTAACAAATATAGCAGGTAGATCAACCAGCTTTTATAATCGTGCCATGAATATGCTGTTATGAATGCTAATATTTGCTGATGTGACAAAGGATGTTCCATTAGAATCAACAACGTGAATAATATATTTTATAAACTAAATGAACCAGCCTGGATGTGTTTTAAGGTGTCATGTGAAGTTTGACAGAGTTGATCCAGTGTTTAATTTATCGTATGCAGTGTTGAATGTTTTCTATAAATTCTCAGTTGTTTATTAATTAATTAATTAATTAATTAATTTTATTTAATGACACAAAAATATTTTGGGATTTTCATGAGTAACATTTTTTATATGTAAAAGAGCCTGTATATTTTACCAATTAATTAATTCATAAAAGAGAATAAATGAGGCTTGCTGTACTGTAAGTAGGTTTTATGTTACATGTGACTCCTACAGATACCTGCTGAAACCTTCAGAGGTTAAAGAGTTTATAAAACAGTGCATGCTTGCTGTGGGTACTAAAGCCAGCCATGCCAACAGCCTAGCAGATGTGCTAGTGGAGGGCGATTTGCGTGGCCACTACAGCCACGGACTTAATCGCATGGGTAGGTATGAACTTCACGTTCTGTTAAATATCATTATGTGTCATGCTTTATGTGTGTGTCATTACACAATGTTGAGAAGTTTTCATTTATTTTGCATGTCCTGAAGTATTTTGTTCCTCTTATACCACAGGAATTCATCAACAATTTATATTTATAATATGTCTGTATTTATTAAAGAATAGCCCCTGATGCATTTTGTGTGTAACGCTGTAAATGTGCAAAACAATTTACTTCTTGTTAATATTTACATTCTTTTTTTCTCTCTTAAATTTAATAAGACTAAAAAGTCTTAACATTTAAGAGAGTAATTTACCTACAGTAGGTCTGTTTCACAGCACAGAGTTCTTTCAAAATTGATAAATGTACAACTAAGTTGTCCTAAAAATGGAAAATATTTTAAATATAGTCAATTTAGTTAGTATTTTGTAAATATATTATTAACTGGTATTTCCTGTTATTAGGATTATAATGAGCTATAAATATAATGAACTGATATATAAAGTTGTTAAACATAGTTCTAGATATTTCTACTCATTTCAAGGTTTACAGTGTTTTTATTGTATTACTGATTATTTGTTCTTTACAGAAATTAATGCTAAAACTTGGCATAATTGAACAAGACTATTTAAAGGCTAAAATCAGTAAAAACTAAAAGTCTGGAAAGAGGTCTTGTATTTGTATATATTAACCTCTAAATAGCAGATACTACCTTAATGTAATTATACTCTAGGTATTACTATCTGCGATCTATTACTAATGGGTTGTTTTGCAGATTTGTATGTAAAGGAGACTCAGGCAGGAATCTATGCAAAGGAAGGCGAGCCAGTGGTGGAAAAGGAGTCAGCGGCTACAGCGCTTGTGAATGGGATGAACCTACTTGGTCCAGTTGTGGGAAACTACTGCATGAATTTAGCTCTGAAGAAAGCACAAGAAGTGGGCATAGGCTGGGTGGTGGCTCACGGGAAGTCCAACAAATTTAGAACATATTCAGAATTTCATTTTTTACACAGTACAAGTGCTTGGCTGTAAATGAGAATCTAGAAAGTAGAACATTTGTAAACAGAGGTCACCACAAAGATCAGATAATCTCATTTTTATTTTCCCATTTATCTTTGTTTAGGCTCCAACCATTATGGCATTGCTGGCTACTATTCCCTCCAAGCACTGAAAGAAAACATGATTGTGAGTTTTACAGTGATGTTTTTGTGTATGTGTGAAAGAAATAGTTGAAACAAACACTGTTTACTGTTTTTGTAAATATGTGTGTGAATGTTGGTGTCTGTCTGTGTGTTACTTTTCTGTGGACAGCGTTGTTTGTGTGGGTGTTGTATGGATGCCTATTACTGTAAGTTGAATTTTGAGTGATTTGAGTTATGCATATTTTTAGACCAATAAGATCTATTTTGATACCAAGTTATTGAAGTTAAAATCCTTTTTTTTGAATACTTAAAAGAGGATTCATTGACTTAATAAAAAAGAGGGAACACTCAGCCCCATTTTGTCACCAGGTTATAAATAATTTCACCAACAATGTGTGTTCATAGCAAAAAAAAAAATCTATTACAACTGTAGTAACCAGCTTGAATAGTGTTCATTGAAGTGCTTTAAAACAATGTTTAGAAGAGTTTAGCATTACAACTTTCTCAACTGTGTTGAATGATTAGGAAGATAAGGTCAAACAAAATTTGTTGAAATTGAGAACTTGATACACTTCACCTACTGCACTCTTTTTTTCCATAGTGCAAAACTAACCTGTTGCGTCTTTAATACCTGACTTGACACAACAGGTCTCTTCAACCTGCATAATATTCTATAAATCACATCCTCATAAATTTGCCTTAAATCTTAAACAGATTTCATTTATTTTCAAAGTATTTAACATGTTTTAAGTCCTTATTAAAGTAACTAATTTTATACTGTTTAAGGATATACAGTGGAACCTTGGATTACGAGCATAATTCGTTCCGGAAGTGGGCTCGTATTACAAAACACTCGGGAAAACAAATCGAATTTTCCCATAAGAAATAATGGAAACTCATATTATTTGTTCCACAGGCCAAAAAAAATAAATACATAAAAATCATTAACACAAAATATTAAGTAAAAATAAAACAAATTAACCTGCACTTTACCTTTAAAAAAAAGTTTAAATAAATCTCGACAGATAACTGTTTCCGTTTGTGCGTGCAGGCGCTGTGTATGTGTGTGTGTGAAGCTAAAGTAAGCTCCCCTCTTCCCCTTCTCATCTTACACAGTTACCCTTCCTCCACTCTTTTCACACACACGCACGCTCACAACAGAAACACTGTTTTATCGGAAAAATAAACAAGAAATCTCTCTACTGACACTCGATTGAGCAACACACTAACAGAATCACTGCTGTAAAGTAAAAATAAAACAAATTAATCTGCACTTCATGTTTGAAAAGGATCGCGACAGAGCAGTGTTTATGTGTAAACACTCGCAATCCGAGGTTTCACATATGATTTGCCACAGCGGTTGAGCATGTTTATAGTGACCAGGTTATTTAATTGTTTGTTTGTTTGTTTGTTTATACTGCTAGACTTTTCTACAATAATCAGGCCCGTAGCCAGGGGGGGTTCGGGTGGTTCGAACGACCCACCCCCCACTGCCAAAGGTCCAGAATTTTT
>JAQMYL010000012.1:26436673-26450836 GCA_030014365.1 Clarias pachynema
TATTAAACACATCAAATGTACATCAAGTGTTTGCTTTAAAATCTCAACATGGAAATACATATCTTCCGTATAGTTTTTGTTTTATAAACAGTTACATTTGGAAATGTGAATATAGACAGAATCCAGGAAAATGTGCGGGTCTCTAAGAGGTAAATTTAAAAATAAACATTATGTTTATTTTTAAAAATCTCCTTGTGTACCTTCACCGAAGTCGTGTCCGTGGCGTTTCCTCAGAGGAGAGGGAGCTGAGGACACACTCTCAGGTCCTGGCTTCTTTTGTTTGATTCGGTTCGGATCCTCTGTGTGCGGCTGAACCTGCACAGCATCAGGCCTCTTCTTCCCTGCCTTTACCGCCTCATGGTAGAACACCGGCGTCGCCTCCATCGCCGCTCCCTCCCACTCGTAGTCTCCGAGCAGCGGCGTCCCGGAGGCGAAGTTAAAATTCCACGCTTGCTCGTACTTTCTGGAGATCTCGCGCAGCTCCGCCTCGATGTCCCGGTCCAGCTCGCCGTGATCCACAGGTCCGAACAGACTGCGACGCACGATCCTGCTCGGGCGCTGAGGGGAGAAGTTCCCCCTCGCAGCTCCTGAAACCTGCACTCTGGACATCTCTGTCACTTCTTTCGCGGTAAATGTCAAGAAGTCGTGTCAGAGACTCAGGGTGACAGAAAATGTAGCAAACAGTCGACAAACACGTTCAAATCTGGGTGACAGAAGATTCGAGACAGGCGACTCGTGGCTCTCACAAACAAGTTTAAATCGAGCTGGTGCGCTTTTTTTTTTTTAAAGAGCTCGTTGCCTGGCAGCAGCGTGCCGCGTCTCAGGCGAGCGATCTGATTGGTCACTCAATGACCGACCATCCTCTGCACAGGATAGTGGTGTTATGTACAGTATGACATCCTTACGCTTGGATGGAATTAATATTTTAGATCGAAAATGTAACAATAAACATATTCGCAAGATTTTTCAGTCAAAAAGAAAAATTACTCCAAGAGGGAAATTTTACTGGGGCTCATTTATAACAAATGTAAATTGGAGAAAGGCCTGGCTGTTACCAAATAAGTTTTGTATTTCTAACAAAGTTAAGGAGATTCACTTTAAAATTCTCCATAAAATTTATCCAGTTAATTCGACCATTTCGAGATACTCTGATGTTGACGAGACTTGCTCCTTTTGTGGAATTGTGGAGGAAACTGCTACTCACCAAAATTATGGATTGACTTAAGTGCTTATGTTTCTAACCATACAAATGTGACCCATACCTTTGACCTCAAGGATATTATATTTTATTATGAAAACCCAAAGCTACCATCTGCCGAATTTGTTGTTAATTTTATCATTTTGAATGCAAAGTTTTTTATTCATAAACAAAAATGGCGTAAATCTCCTGTAACGTTCACCCTCTTCCTTGCTGAACTTAACCATCTTATTTCCTCTCTTAGACTCACGAATAACAAAAAAAGTGTACAGTTTTTGGTGCATTTTGATACATTTTCTGAAAGGATGTAACTTTATGTTTTTTATTTTTTATTTTTTCCTCCCCTCTCTGCACTTACCTGTACGGATATGAATCTGTTAAATGCTTAGTTCTATTATGATTGTACATTGTAAAACTATATTGATGTCTTTCTTCCCTGTTCTTGTATGTTTTATTCTTGCATTTAAAAAAAAAAAAAAAAAATGTACAGTATGACACCAAGGCTCCGAAGCTTGTGTCGAGTAGAAGTGGCGTTTTTTTATTTAAGGGAATATTATAATTAAAACAACTCATTAACTATATAATACATGAATATATGTGGTCATAACTTGTTGGGAGGTCACACGACCAGTAAAGGCGCCAGCTTTACCAAAAGAGATGACTACATAAAGGGCAGTGCGTGTCATTGTCCTGAATCTTTTCATAAATGTCTTTGTAGAAATGTCTTTGCATATATAAATAAATTCATACATGAATTATTTTACCTTACTAATTTCAAAATAGGAGTGTTTACAAAAATGTCGCTTCAGGGCATGTTTAGGTTCCCTGAGGGTCACGTGACCAATTACAAGCGGGTTTCCGTTTGCCGGAATCACGTGACTGATTCGTCTTAGATAAAGACTTGTTCACATGTCTCATTCTCCAGTCAGCACTGTGCCATAGTAGCTTGTTACAGCGATTATGTTTGAATAGAACCACAAAGAAAGAAGAGAAGCATTTCCCTTATTTTGGGAAGGAATTTCTCCCAAAAATCTAATTGCTGTAAAAAAATTTTAAAAAAAAACGTTTTCAAAGGCTTTCTCTCTTTAAGCAACTCTTTTTGACTGGAATAAAGTAGCATCAAGGCAATTAAACTTGTGGGATATTGATCTGGTCAGTTAAGTAGCTAAGGGGGTTGTTCATCCGTTTCAGTTGCTTTGGTGTTAATGCTAACAACAGGTGCACTAGAGGGGCAACAATGGGACGACCCCATAAAAATCATGTTACTAGTAGAGGCCACTGACATTTGTTCCCCCCCATTTTCCCCTGTTTTTCCCTCGTTTTTTGGTACAACATCACTCTAAAGGGTTGAAATTGGACCCACTCTTAGACTATATGATGGTGCAATGGGTTCTGGTTCCTTCTGGTGCACAACAATGTCCGGCCTCGTGTGGTAAGAGTGTGCAGGCAATTCCTAGAGAATTAAGCAATTGGTATCACTGAATTGCGCCCATGCTGG
The DNA here is from genome assembly GCA_030014365.1 of Clarias pachynema. Classification (NCBI taxonomy): domain Eukaryota; kingdom Metazoa; phylum Chordata; class Actinopteri; order Siluriformes; family Clariidae; genus Clarias; species Clarias pachynema. The sequence goes on from JAQMYL010000012.1 coordinate 26,439,370, forward strand.
CCTAAATCCATTAGAATCCCCTAGGACATTACGTTTCGTGCATCCGAGACAACCAGGTTGCATACTGTCAAGGATCTCAGTGATGCTATGGTCCAGATCTGGGATTAGATACGCCAGGACCCCATCCATCTTCTCATTAGGAGCATGCCCGACGTTGTTAAGCATGCACAAAAGCACAGGGGGCCATAAAAAAATCACTGTACAATTCCGAGTTGCTGCAATAAAATTTCAGCAAAATAGACTAACCTGTTGCATCATTTTAAATTATTTTTGTTGTGTCTTTGAATTCAGCCCTCTGTAGGATGATAATTTTAATTTCAATTAAACAATGTGGCATCCCTTAATTTCAAATGCATTACCCAGTCCATATCAGTATAGATATCCAGCATGATTTTTCCTATTGAGACCTGATTTGTTCTGAAAGTGTTCCTTCAATTTTTGAGCAGTGTATATGCAGACACACAGGCTCTATTTGCTTGCTACACAAAATCTATCCACTAGATGTCAGTACAATTAGCTCTTAAATAGAGTTTCTGGTAACACATTTTGTTACTTCTTATTGATTAAACTTTTGCAATATTGACTGCAATAAAATTAGCACAAAAGGTGTAATTTTGTATTTGAGCAGGGTGTATTTTCTATGAACATGTATATTTCATAGCATCCTAGCAGTCGAAGGGGCCATGGAGCAGAGAAGAGATGGTGACTTTTTTTTTCGGTTTGGGGGAGCCAGTCACATTTTAAAAATACAATATTTACAAAACAGCATATATTTTCCATATCACAACCTGTTAGTTAGTTTATCTAAACAAGTGTGCATGGTGCCATCTGAACCAAGATCTTTTGAAAATGTAGGTCAATTCAATTGTAACGTGAATATGCCACGATCCAAAGAAACTCATCAAACAGAAATGGGTGAGAGATCAGAAGATGTGGCCTGAAAATCATGTGATTCGACATTGTAACAAAAGAGAGTAAGCAGCAAGAAAGTAAAATAATAAAAGATTTAAAAAGATACCACCATATGAAGAAATGCAACAAGCATGTTTAGTCCAGCACAATGCAGTTTTTTATTTTTTTTGGTTTAACGAGCTCTGTCACAAAAGTATTGTCATCTGTCCAATCAGATTGTGACCTTATGCTCATGCCTTCTGTTATGTCTTTTGGTCTGATGTTAAAAATGCCAGTGTAAATGCTAAACGAAACAGGGCTTCATACTAGAGAATCCAAACTAATGTATAATTTTATGCTTTGGTTCAAACCTGGAGTCTATTTTACTATATCAACTATATCTGATCTTTTTTTTCTGAAAACCTTCTCAAATCTCTGCATTTACTATTAGATAAGATTTGAATAGCTCTTTAGGCAATTTGTCTTAGCTAGGGGAATCAAGCTAGCCTAACCTGGGAATACAAAAAAGAGAGGTTCACTATAGCTACAGCAAATATAGGCAGTTAACATTAACGAATTAGCAAAACTTTCCTCAACAGATTTTTTCGAATTAGATGATGTTTGTGGGGTTTAAAATAGACATTCTTATTATCATTGCTTAGTGCAGAATATTGAAACTAAGGTACAGTGGTGCCAGGACCACACATCCTCAAGTAGATTATCCTTAAAACACACAGCTAGCTCTAGTGCTAACTACACTGTGTAGGACTGAAAATGTCATGGCCAGTAATTCATTGCCACAGTTGTTGACAGATCCTTCTACATTTATGAATTTGCCTAGATGCTTAACTGAGCCCATTCTAACAATTCTAATATGTGGAGGGGAATAAGAGGAGACCTTTGAGTTTGATTTGTAACCAGGAGTTTATGTCTAAATGAAAATTAAGGAGGAAAAAGGAGGAAATATAAATTATGTAGTTTTCAATAAGTACAGCAATAGTGCAAAATCTCTGTTCTCTGCTAAAAAAAAAATCATAATCCACCCTTGCTGGCGACAACTGTATACTGTAAACTGTGTAAAAATATTGACTTGCTAACTGTCACATCTTTTGCTCTCTGAGAGTCACTCTATATCAAGTCTCTTGAAATGTACTTTTGTGATTAATAAAGAGCACTCAGTGGACTGTACTGAAAGTAATGCAAAAGTGAGCATAACTTTGTTAGGACCTGACCCTACTTAATATCGTCTCCATCGCAAGTGATGCATTTGCAACACTGCGGAAGCCGATTCTTAAATTATCTATGAAAATCTCTTTTATCACAACTGAAGGTCTCCCGCTGTGCTAGAGAATGTTTATGAAGATGAGGCCACTGTCAAAAGCAATGTGCACAGGTGGATGAAGAAGAAACCAGCACTGCAGTGGGAGACCATTGTGCGACAGTAACTGGTACAACAGTGCCCGTCTGATTTTTTTGCAAAAATAATTCCAGAGTTCAGTTCAGCAATAGTACAAAATCTCTGTTCTCTGAGATTATGTTGAGACCTTTGTACAGAGGCAGAGTAGACCTTTGTACTACTGGCATTTGCAGTTTGAACAATTTCTGTTAGTACAACATTTGTTTTGTCTACATTTGCGTTACTTTTATCATAGCAATAGAAATTAGAAATTTGACGCCTGGATACAAACATCTTTTAAACACCCTGGAAGAGGAAAGCTTATTAGATCACCCTAACAGTTTGCTTAAAAATAAATAAATAAATAAAATCTATGCATTATGATGAAGAACAAAAAGAAAGATTGTTTGTTTCTCTCCCAGAAAGAAAGACGAAATACTTTTGATGAATCAAATCCAGATTTACAGTAGAATTCCATGCACTTTAAATACATTTATCCTTGATTATCATGTACCATGTTCATTTATATTCCAGTATATGATGAGTGCAGTGATCAGTACACTAAGCTTAGTTAGGAACAATGCTAATGCTAATGCTGTGTGCTGATTTCCTTGTTGAGCATCACAGCAATCACTAATAGTGGTAAATATACTGGATATTATTTTAATGAAAGAAAATTCCCTCTTCTTGTCTTTTCTTCGTATATCTCAGTTTGTTGGGAAGCTGGGTCAGGGCACATGGTGAGCCTGGAGGATACTGGGTTAACGACCTTGCTCAAGACCCAACAGAAGCAACTTGCTGGATGAAGCAATAAATGGCAGACCTTCTAATCAGTAACCCAGAGCCTTAACACATTCTGGGTTGTTCTCCTAATCGTTAAGCTATTCAGAATTTCTATTTGATAAATTTGTTGTTGTAAGGCAAGATACATACAGTTCACATCAGGAGTTATGTTATCTTATTTCAGTAAGAGATGCTGAATCTTTCAAAATCAGCAACGAGGCATTTCTTATTATTCCAGGCATCAGAGTTACTGAGTAACCAGCTACCTACTCGATATTTCAGGTATGAACGCTTCTTCTATTTAGGCTACTTCAAGTAGGATTTGCATGTAGCAGTGAAATTTCTACCATGTACACCATAAACCATAAACTTGGTTTATGACCGTTTTTGCAAGGCGAGCAAAATAAAAAATTTTTTTAACTTGATAAACGAGTGAGGTCTTGACATACAAGAAGTATGTCATGTCTGCCGAGTGTCACATGATCACGGGAGAGCTTTGTCTGCCGAGCATCACGTCATCACAACTGAGCCAATGGTGCTTCTCTCTCGTGCGTCTGGGATTGTGGGTAATCGTCTCCCATGCTCAGTCCCAGTGTGTGTGCACCACTTGTATAATCAACATCCGTGCGCGAGTGTACTGTTTATTATAACATTGTGACCACGTGTGTGAGCGCGCACGTAAAGCAAACGCAAGTGTCATTATAGAGGTTCCTTGCTAAAGATTCAGTTTCCAGAGTCTCTCTCTGTCAGAGAGCAGTGATTCCGTTAGTGTGTGTGTATGTGCGTATGCAAATGTCATTAGAGAGGTTCCTTGTTAAAGAAGTTTCCGGACAGAGCAGTGTTTCCGTTAGTGTGTGTGTGTGTGTGTGAACGATGATCGGAACAAGCACCTGCACTGTCGCCAGCTGTGCTCAACATAAAAGCTTTGTGCCTTTCGAGCATGTTAAGACCTCCTAAAATCCCTGGTTGCTGATGTGACTCAATGTGGGCCGGTTTGGTGGCGATCATAATAGCGCAGGTGCTTGGGCTGGACATCGTTTGAAATGAAATGCATGGTGAAAATTGTTTAGCTCAATGAAATCTAGAAATGTACCAAGTTTGACATGTATACTTGCAAGTGCGTATGAGCTATGCAGCAATATCTCCTGTGAAGGCCCTGAGCCACGCACAGGACCCAGACCCCCAGGTATCCTAATGGCAGCAGATTTCAACCTGTGTGCTGATTTCCATGCGTTTCTGAGCATATTAAGACCCCCAAAAGGGTCCAGATGTTTGGAAGAAAAACAATCCTTAGAAGAACAAGAGGGCCATAGCTCATTTATGACATCAGCACTATCAAAAAAGCATTATCTGAGCGATGGTTGTTATAATCATGGCATCATTGTGCTGATGTCATAGTGTTTGGGCCCTAAATATGATGTAATTTACAGAGATAGTGAGATCGCTCATAATTATTCTGCTTATCTTACTGCTTATTCATGTACCAGATTGTTTTCTCTTATCAGGCCTAATTCTATGAGATGAACTTGGGTCACTTCCTTCCAACATAGAGAAAAAGTTAACCTTACACCAGACCAATAAGCCCTGTTAGTAGAAATGAATACCTCATGTGGGTAAGACAAGTGTTTGAGGCTGAAGTTTGCCCTATGTCCAGTCAGGTACAGTAGAAAAAAAAGGTAAATTGAAGTAAATTTCCTATAAGACTTGCAATAAAACTTGCCCATAAAATCAAGCAAGGGATGGTTGTGTAGATAAAGAACCTGATTAACAACTCCAAAGGCACTTAAGGCAAATTCTTAAGGTTCAAGTCATCAGCTTACAAAAAATTTGGAAACGCCTTTATTGATGAATTACCCCAAAGGCCTATTGTTACATTTTCCAGCAAAGTACTGTGGATTGTTGTGCTCGGTATGTAAATGTGTACATGTTTAAATAACTTTAATATGGTGATATGACACAGGTAGAGTGAACTTTGGTCCAAAGTTTGTGATATCCATAAACATCACAAAAGTCTGATTAAATAAATTAAATAAATTTACATTTCCAAAATGGTATTAAATACCACATTCATTCTTTTAATGATGTGTAGAGCTGGTGTTTGGTCCTGTTTAACTGGTGCGATAAGTGCTTACAATTAATCAGTACCAATTTGTTTGTAAATTAAATACTAAACCAGTTATAACTAATATCATATTGAAAAACGTGTTACATTTATTGGGATTGAGCAATCTCTACCACTCTGTTAAAGTATGCTATGTTAAAGTATGTCACGGTGACTTTAAATAGTATTATGGTATTATATATTAGCATAGCACAAGAAGTAAAATTACATGGAATTCCCAAAAACATATTTGGTATTTGTACCAATTTTTACTGTATTGACTTTTTCCATGAAGCAACATATCAACCATTTGAAAGAGACCTGAAGTGGGGGTCTGTTTAAAAAAAATGGATTGATTGATCAACATTTGAAATTAAATTACTGTCGCACAAAAATAAAAATGTGAAGGAATTTTTTTTTTCTTAGTGAGGATATTAAAAGTCAGATTCCTAGAAAAGAGAGTCTGATTTCTAGAATGAGAGTATTGTGTATGACAAACTGGCTCAGTAAGTTTTCATTTTCAAACCAGTTATTACATTCAGAATTCATTAGTTCAAAGATTACCACAATTTTTTCTTACAAACCTACAACATTGTTTAATGGACTAAAGGAGTCTTTTCTCTAAATTAAAGTAGGTGTTTAAAAAAGTTTGGATAATTAATTTTTTATTACCTTTTTGCTTTATCTGTTTAAAGAAAAGCTTGTCGATTTGTGCAGAATTCTTTTCATAAATTCAAAGTATTTCTAGACATCTTAGGCTCTAATAAAGAAGAATATTTATAATAGGTTTGCACACTGGCTTGTGGTAACATAAACTTACCAAGCTTTGTTTCTGTGATTTTTGCCATCAGTTAGTGAGACACATTTGAGGTTCAGGTTTTAGAGGAAAATGAGGCACACATGCACTGTCCAGCTTCATCCAGGTAAGAAGACCTTAATTAGGTCCAGCTCCACCCCATGGATTTTCGTTCTTTGACAAGGGAAAGCGAGAAAATGTAGGACATTCTAAACGGGAGCCCTGGATTCACAAAGTGCTTGCCCACTATGAGCCTTCCAGGTGGCTGAAATCTCAGTACACTCTGAACATTCACAGACTGATCTTTAAATAATAACTGGATCACACTATTTTAAGAGTAGCCTACATTTTTACTGACGTAATAGGTGAGTTTGTTTCAGTTTTTAAGTAGCTATTAAACCTGAACCTAAAGTAAATGAGGTTTAATAAAGTTTATATAAAGTACTCAAATTAAGCCTGAAATGTAAAGAGAGTTGAATTATAATAAGTAAATATGGTAAGCATAAACACAAACTAATTATTGCATGGAGTCACCAGTTAGAGGAAACCTTCATCAAACTCAAATGCTAGCTGAACAACCCACTCCAGATGTAGTCTACCATTTGCATTTATTGTTTGGTACATTCAGCTGCTCCTGTCAAGAGGTCACCACAGCAGATGATCCGATCTGCACAACTGTGGTACAGCTTTTACACCAGATTCTCCTCCTGATGGAGGATTTATCCGCTACTTTCAATGGCTCAGATTTGGGCATTGGGTTTGAATCGAACCCGGGCCTTCTGCATGACAGGCACCGATGTCAACTTTTTGAATTTATAATAAGCTAAATTCTCTTCCGGGTTGGCTCAGATGGTACAGCAGGGCATCATACTAGACATGTATTGGGGAAATCTTCAGGCCCCATTAAAGCACTACACTTATAAGGTCTCTGAACATTCACATGGTAAATCATTAATTTTTTCCCCCATACTGCTTATATTCTGTGTAGGGTCACAGCAGGCCCTGGAGCCTATGAAAGGGAGCTCAGAGCACAAGGTAGAGGGCATACTCAATGGCATGCCAACCCACAAGCAAGGCACAGATGCACACACACATGCACACACACACACACACACACACACACAAGGTTAGATTCCACAAGTTTCAATGTGACTATCAGCTATCAGAACAGAAGGATACATTAACAGTAGTTTTTTTTGTTGTTGCTTGATGCAGGTTCTGTTTTTAATTAAAAACAGTTCGAAAATTCAGACAAACAAATTATCAGTGTATGATAGACAAGGTGAAATGTTGGGGAAGTATTTATGCGCCACGGCTGCGCAACCCGCGCGCAGTGTAACGCCCTTGAACGCTCCGTTGTGTTCTACGTGAAGAGGAAGTGACGTCAGAACGCGCGATCTAGCGCTATGGCTGTATGTCCATTTCCACAGCCAGAGGGTAGACGAGGTGATGAGTGAGGTTACATGCGGGTTATTGACAAGTCGCCTTTCACTGTCACGTACGAGAGAGCTGACGGGGAAGGACGTGTTAGTAATTGTGACGCTGTAACAACAGGAAGATGTTACAGATGGGTGAGTGGGTGAGTCGTTAGCTTGAAGCTGAGTTAGTGTGAGCGCGTTTGTTGTTGAACGGTGTTAATGTGTTGATTGCATATAGGGCTGTCGGTGTACCCTAGCTAGGTGACTTCAGTACTCAGTGGGCAACAGTGCAGCAGTGAGCCAGACGCCACAATAGAGCGCGAGCGTTTCCATAACCGCACACTGATAAGAGTACATCAGTGGAACAGGCGGGTGAGACTCGCGTGCTGATTGATTGATTGATTGATTGATTAATCAGGTAATGGAGGAAGAGGGTCATTAGAAGTTTGGTGTCACGTGAATGCTGTAGTTTCATCCTGCATGCCTCCGTTAGACAGTCTGACCAAGGAGGGGACTGAGGACACTCGCACTGCTTTTTATTTTCGGTTGGTGCAGCATACACGAAGAATAAAACGCTAAAATAATAATAATAAACAATGGCTAAATCCGAGCCGAAGAAGAGCAGCAGCTTGGCCTTTAGCGGTAACCCTACAGCGGAGGAGCAGCTCAGTAACGGCCCCGGGGCTGCCGAGCCGCCGGTAACCGGAGCCGCGCACGAGCCCGGGGTCAGAGCCAGAGCCGGAGCCGGCAAGCGGAGCACCGAGAGCGAGGTGTTCGACGATGGAACCAACACTTTCTTCTGGTAAGCAAACAGACAGGCATCATTCACACTGCCTATGTGCATTAGACAGTTACATAAATACAAGTTTTTGTCTGTGCTTTGGTCAGAACTCGTTCTTTCAGTGATATCTTTAAGGTTCATACAGTGGAGGACCTGAAACCAGTCTTCTGTCTGTATATCTGTATGTCTGTATGACTGAATTTATTGAAACTTTGCCATTACTTCGATACCTACCTGAAGTTTAACCTGCACCATAAGTCAAATCAAAATCTTGAGTAAAAGCAATGTTATGAACAGTTATGTGCTGCATTTAATAATCTACTTTTAAAATAAGTATAAATGTTTAATATTTCCACTCCACTGCTGAAATAACAGCACTGAAGTGGTGTAAGTGATTTTTTTTTTAACGCGCTGGAGTGTGGAGTTGTTTTAACACAAAACTTAATCTTTATCCCATTTACATTTTCGATTTCTCATCTGTGATTTACTCTCTGATTACTGAACAGGGAGTGTATTTGGCTGACGACAAATGAAGTATAATTTAGCGCAAACAAGGTGTAAGATACTCAACCTTAAACAATTTTATTTCTTTCTATTAATAAGTTAGGCCGAGAGTTTTGCCATACAGAATGACAGTCGGACATGTACATGGGCTCCAACCTGAAACAATAAGGTCACTGGTTGTATTAAAGCTGATCAGCTTATTTTTAGCTTTAATCTTTTAACTGTTTCTGCCAATTCGTTACTCGTCAACCATGGTTACTTCAGCTAGCACGTCACTGTACACTATATGGCATGCTGTATGTAGACCTGACATGACAATCGCACCATTACCAGTGCTCCTTTTCCCTTCACTGAAACCTGTTCCAGCATAACAATGCACTTGTGCAAAAAACGAGCCCCATTTGTGGTCTGTCAGGTTTTGTGTAGAAGAACTCGCACGTCCTGTACCTGACCCCAACACCCCATCATCTAACATTAGTGTCTGACCTCAGTAGGTAAATGAGTCCAAATCCTCGCACACATGCTCTGAAATAACACGAAAGAACAATATGTACAGCAAGGACACAATGAGTGTGATGGTCAGGGGTGCACATACTGTTTTTGTTTTTTAAATTTTTTTTATTAACCTTTAAAAAAAAAAAAAAAAAAATTCTCTGCATTATTTAATATTACTATTATAATATATTAATTAATTCATTAATATTATAATTTTATAGTAAGATATTACTACCAAATCATCATAACAATTACAGTTCTTTGTCTTATTGTATAACGTGTTCTGCAGTCACACACTATATGATTTTTTATTTTTTATTGCGCTTTTTGTGAGTGTGTGTACACAGCATTCGTTCGAGGTGCTAGATCTATGGGCCGTTGTAGCACACTCGCGTCAAGACATTATGACTTTAATACGATTCAGGTTGTACCGTTTACCTGACCTCTAGAGTCATGAACTCCTTACAGTGTGCACTTAAGCTCTCAGCGCAGCATTGATCTGTGAATAATAAAATATCTCAGACTGAGACGCTGGTAGTGTCTGTTAACCTGAAACGTGTTTTTGAGCACGTACATGTATACATGCAAAGAGAAATATACACACTCCTTACTGGAAGGAGTAATGTCCTCCTACTCATGAGGAGGATTTAAGGATGCCAGGTTTATGTTGGCTTTTCTTCTGTTCGACCAACTCAGCAGAAACGATGCGCTCAGGCTGGTTAAAGACTTTAAGCTGGACAGATACAGGAGTGGAAGGGGGCAGGGAAAGCAACGAGCAAGGACACAGGATTCCTTTAACTGCAGCTGCAACCGTTAACGTAATTATAACAGTAACAATCCATATTAAAACAATCTTTAAGTTTATATATTTAAGTTTGTATGTCAGAGATAGTATTCCTCTTTAACCACGGTGATTTGCCAGCAATGGCGGCTTTTGAATGTTTCCAAGGCTTGAATCTTCAGGATGAGGACTGAGAAGCTGTGAATTTTTTTGTTTGGGTGTTTTTAATTTAAATATTAACTTCATGCAAGAGGTAAAGGGAGATTCTGGTGAAGACATGACTGTTTATAGCTTCTATAATGTAATCAATGTCAGGAATTATTTACCTTATGGACAACTTCCCCATACCCCATTGTATCCCTTAATTTGTTATGCAACACGTTCCTAAAAATCTGTTTATTATTAGTCTGAGATGTAAGTGGGATATGGGTTGCTGTGGGAAGGATAACGCATCACAATGAGCAATTTAATGGGACACATTATGCAAAATGTACTTTTTAGTCATGTTTACAAGCAAAATGTAAGAAAAGAGTAAGAAAATGTAATTCCACCCTTTTAGTTTTTTAAATGACCAGGGTGTAAACAAGCAAATACATTTTTCCCCTTTTATGACCTCAAAAGAAGATCCCCTCCCCTGGCTTCCTCCTCCTCCTTCTTTTTCCTTCTTGTTTATTAGAGGTCGGAGTCCAGTAAGTTTCAATGTCGGCACTTGTAGGTCTCATTCTCCTTCATTTGAAGCCGATGTTCCAGTCCAGCCTTCCTTAAAACAAAGTTAAATGCTTCCTTCCCTGATCTTGTCTTGCTTTGTCTCTCGAACTCTTTGCCTGCTTTTATCCCGGACTTCCGCCCACTTGAAATTCTCCACATATTCCCTCTTGGTACCACTCTGCGCCTTTAGTTGGCATCGTGTAAGTTGCCTTGCCACCACATCTATAAGCTAGTTGCTCATCGCTGCAGTTCTCTGCAGGGCGAGGTTCAGCAGTAGCTCATTTACATAGACAGTGAAACGCTGCATGTTCTGGGTATTCCAGCTTGAGCATTAACATGCACACTGGTGGGAAAGTGTGTTAATATTAATCCTGTAATATAAATCTGCAATTTCTGTTGCAGGATGTAAATGAGGTGCTGTTAGTATGCAAAATTAATGAACCTTTCTGTTTCTATAATTTAACCTCACCATGCTCATCAACAGACATTTTCTTAAACCAGAAATATAAGTTGGGTGTGGTGTTACGGGTATGCTGCTTAAAACTACAGCATCCACATCCCTGCTGTTATTACCTTTATAGTCTGCTATTTTCATTGTTTTGCATACTCCGAGAGCTGTTGTGCCTGATTTTTCAGAATTTCTTTTAAACTGAAAAGGTAGGTTTTAATTCTGAATTATTGTCGAGTTATCTGGAAATTTGCATATCAGCCACTGCTTCAAACTCGAAAAAAGCCCTAGCCAACTACAGGGGACACGGGAATCAACTCTGGAATCACTTTTAATTATTGTGTCTGACAGTTTTGCGGGTTACA
>JAQMYL010000012.1:26597575-26608799 GCA_030014365.1 Clarias pachynema
GTGTAATTTGGCCACATTTTGATGATGTGGGACCGATGTACACATTAAAATCAAGTAAATTCAAAGGATTATTTTTTCAGTGTACAGGAAACAATTACTTCAAGCTAAACGTGGATCTATAAGCTATTGAATACTGTGGGGTACTTAGCATTGCCCACATGTTTTTTTTCTATTTGGGATTTTTGTTATTTTGGTACTACCTTTCGACTGCGACATCATATACACATTAAACAAAACAAGACAATCAATTAAACATTCCTTTTTTGTTTTGCTCAGGTTTGGATATGGAATTAAGGAAATACGGACAAAGGAATAATGCTGGTGCTTCATGGCTCCATGTTTTAATCCTGAACTGTCTGTGTGGAGTTTTGTATGTTCTCGCCATGTTCGCATGGGTTTCCTCCATGTTTTCTAGTTTTCTCCTATTGTGTAAATAAAGATAGTTAGGGCCTCCGAGTGGCGCAGTGGTAAAGTGCTCGCCCTATCATCCAGAGATCGCTGGTTCGATTCCCAGGTGATGCTGTAACCTCTCACAGCCGGAGGTCTAGAGAGAGCTGATTGGCCGAGCTCTCAGAGGGGCGGGATGAGAGGTACTTCGTGCTCACACATTAATCACAGCTCTACAGCCAATCAGGGGCGTCTGTGAGCTCGCGCAAGCGCAGGGAGCGGATAGCGCTGTCCTCCGAGTGTGTTACGCCTCCCCCAACGGTGCGAGAGCAAGTAGTTCGAAAAGATGCGGTTGGCTGGCGTCACGTGGTTCGGAGGGACAATGTGATGCCACCCCCCCCCCGGGCGGGTGGTCTTTGGCCCTTCCGACTGAGGGGTCGTAGTCGCCTTAATGTGGGAGCCCCCTAGTGACGGTGAGGAGTTGGATATGACTAAATTAGGGAGAAAATCAGGGGAAAAAATCCACCACCACCCCCCCCCCCACCCCAATTTTTTTTTTTATAAAATAAAAATAAAGATAGTTAGATGTGAAAAACTACTGAGTCCAACCTATACATTAATTTATTAACATGTAAAAGCATCTTTAGCAAAAATACCTCAAAATAAACATTTTCTGTAAGGAGAATCAGTCTACCTCACTGTTTTTAGAGAAGTGTCAGCCAGCAAAACACCATAAAAAAACAACATCACCATTCCATTAAATACTTACTGCATGCGTTTAGGTATTATAAACTACATTTGAAACAGTTTCATGGCCTTTTTATGACAACAACTTTGGGTTTTGATCTACACTTTCCTGTCACACGTTAGGTCTGCTTTCCTGTCACAAGTTAGGGCTGCTTTTACCGCTTGCACTGAGCAATGCCACTCTTCTTTTTGATATTATGCACAGCAGTAGAAAAATTATGTGTCCTTAGGGTCACATCCTTCAGAGCTAAGGAGTTAGTTTCCTGCCATGCTTATTAAGATGTTTGATGATCTAACATAAACTATTAATTTGAAAGAAAACTTAATTTTCTTTGGAAAACAAGGGAGCCTTGAGGCTTATACAGTAAGTAGCCTCAGATTATTATGGATACCATGAAATAGGGTTTTATTAAATATGTACAAGCCTGGGACAAAATACACTTTATGTCCAAAAGCATGTGGACACCTGACCTTCTCCCCCATAAAAGGCTCAGATGTTCTAGTATAACAATGTCTCTGTACACAATGAAAGCTTTATTTAGGCATGGCTTCATAGAATTAATTAGCTCTACTTTAGCTAACCTACAATATTAATCTGTATGTACAATATTTGTAAGCATTAAAATATTCTGCACTTCATTTTGATTGAGATCTTGGTCTACTCTTGATCATACACTCAATTTTAACTTTTTAGAAGGTTTCTCTGACCAGATTACTTGTATCTCTTCCAATACAAAAAGCTATTATCTACAGTAAAACACATTGTTGAAAAATCAGAACTGAATTACAAATATACTGAAATATGAAAGGGTGACCTTAGGTCTGTCTTCTTCTGGGCTGATTTTAGCTGGTAACATCTGTGATTATAACCACCACTAAATGATGTACTCAAACCTTTTCCTCAGGGGTATAGAACCTGCTCAATGTCTTCATTTGCAATATTTGCTCAATAGACAATTCCTAATTTGTACTGAAAACCCTATTATTATCTTTACTACAGCATCCCAGCTCAGGTCTTCTCTACAGGACACCTGGCATGTCTTTCTTTAAGTTCCCGCTACTTCAGTGGTAGGAAGAGTGCTCTTCATCACTCTGAACACCTGCATGTTTTTATTCCTTCTGCAAAGGTCTAATAGTTTCTGCTTAATATATTATCTAAGGTAACCCTTCATTTTCTCTGCATTTATCTAAAATTTGACTTTTGTATTAATTCAATACAGTACATGCTAACTAACGAACCAGTAGGTTAGTAATTATATAAGTAATTAAGTCTTACCATAATAGTTTTTTAATAATACTAATCACTGAAATAAACTGCTAAGCTGACTAAAGATGATTTAGTAACCAATATTATATTAGTACTGCAATTAACCTGAAATGACCTTGAATCCAATAAATGTGTTGTGCTGTTGAGAGTGTTGTACACTTTCTTTACATTGTCATTAAAGGATTTGAGACTTGTTAGCAAGGGAGACATGTCACTGCAGTTGGAAATAATTTCTAAATGTGTATACTATAGCAAAAAATAAAAATATTTTATTTTAATAATAAAAATAGCCTGAATAATAGGCTAATAATAAAAAGGGGGATGTTGTTGGATGTCCTAACAAATGTGGTTTGGACTGAGCATCTGTTTTCAGATCATTTCAGTGACACAGAAGATGGATGATGCTTGCCATCAGCAATTCTTTAGTGCTTGCAGATGAAAAATATCCAAAATACCACAATTGTCTGGATAATTAAACAAAAGATAATGATAAAGGAACCATATGATTTCTGTCTATTGGAAATGCTTTTATATGAAAACTAAATTAAAAAACACCCAGTGAGACAATGAGATGGCAGACACAAAACCTTGGACACACAACCCCTATTGCTCTTTATGTGTGGATAACAAGACATTTGCGAGTGAAAAAGCACTTCTGGCTATGAGTACTTTTCCTGTGTTTTCACTCTGAATCAGAAAAGCCAACAAACTCTGAGCAATTGGCATGGGCATGTGTTTGCAGAATCTGGGGGAGCCGAGTCTGTCTTACTGTCAGTGCACAGTTATCTGTCAAAATGATTCCAGTTGGGTTTATGCTTTAACGGACGCCTACTTCTCTGCCACCATGAAGTGGCGCTATGTTCAGTTCCAAATTTAGTATGAATGTGTTATTTATTCCTCCTTTTCCAGGTTTTTTTCCCCCCTCAAATCAGTGGGTGTGGATATTTTTCTTTTCTCCGTGAGGCATCTTCTTTTGCAAGTTTTGAGAAACTCAAGCCTCTGTGAAACGCCTACTGCCGAGCCAAGGGTTGAAGGGAACTTGGCTGCTTGAGAGTTAGAGCACATGGATTTGCACTCATAGCAATGAATAAATCAATGAAGAGTGGAGTTTCCGCCTAAATAAAAAGGGTATCAATAGTGTCTCACACAATCATTACCTCTCTCTCTTTGTACCCATCTGTTTATTTGTCTATCTATACAAAGTTTACATTTACAGCAAACAGGATACAGGAAATGCATGAAAGTCTTTGCGTGGTATTTTAGACCTTTTAAACATGAAGGGTATTTTAGATCTTGGGTCATTAAGACCAAAAGCGTTATCAAATCTCTTCCTATCCTGTCAGCAGATCACTGAGTTTTACACAGCTCTTTTAAAGCAGTGGCCCCCTTTTTTATATGGAATCTTTAACAACCTCCTGCTCCTGCTGCTTGAGAGGAAGCAATGGACAGGAACAGTGAAATGACAATGTGGAAACCTGAAATGCAGGTGCTGTTAAAAAAAATGCCTACAGGTGAATACACTCATAAAAGCTCAAACGGCATCAAACCTTTTTTCATAAAAAGAAATTAAAATACCAAGAACAACACCCATACAGCTGTAAATCTATCCTGCTACACTCTAACACCATCATTGAAAGTACTATATAAGGTGCTGTTTTGTACAGTATATCAAACCCAGAGACACGATCAAGAGTTTATGTAAAAGTGAAATAAGAATAAAACAAATTAAATATTCAATTTTCTCAAACCAAAATATCATGCTGGCAAACAAGAGGGTAATGATTCTTCCTGGCAAAAAAACTAAAACAATGTAGCAATATGTTATTGGTTCACTTTCTTTTATCATAAATTTCCTTGGATCGCCCAAAATTGCTTGTACTACATAACAAGTGTAAGCATGTCATAGTTTCCATTTTACTAAAGGTCATTGGTTTGATTTGTTTGTCTGTTTTACTAAGTTTAAAAATCTAAGAAATCATGCCAAGACACTAGGCTGTGTTCTGATATAAACAGTTTCTATTTCAGTTCAAGCTCATTTAGATTAAAAAAAAAAAAGCAGTTTACCTCGAACACAAGGAAGAATTTCCTTGCATTTGAAGGAAAGGATGGTGTTTATTTATTATTTTTTTTACATTTCCAAAGACAATGATTTCGTAAGACATCCTGTATTAGAGTTCAGGAGTACAGGAGCAGTCTCTCAACACCAGAGACGTTTTGGTACATGTCTTATATGATAAACTAGGAAAGATCTGAGCAGACTGCTGGAAAAACATCAAACCAGATGTGTAATGGACAGTGAGGGCCAGAGAAACAGACAGCGACGTACTGGAGAAGAGAGAGAGAGAGAGAGAGAGAGAGAGAGAGAGAGAGAGAGAGAGAGATTTGTTATAAGTTAAGTTATAATTCTGTTCCAATGGCTATATATGTTTATTAGTGTGTTCTTCATTTATTTTAATTACTACACTGACAGGCTCAGAATGTCAGAATTCTAACAATTTCTTTTTGCACTTTGGCACCAATTACAGCCTCAAGTCTTTTTGAGTATGATGCTACAAGATGTTTTTTCTTCTGGAAGGTTCTCCTCTCTCGCTCTCCTCTCAAGGATGGCAAATGTACGTGATTTTTTTATTTAATAAAAATTTTTTCAAAGATCTCAAACAAACTTCTTTCGTGTGGTCAATATGGGGTATTGTTTTTGGAATTTTGAGAAAAATAATGAACTTAATCCAATTTGAAATAAAGCTGTAACATGGCAAAATGTGGAAAAAGTGATGCGCTGTGAATATTTTTCTGGATGCACTGTACAGAATTGTAAATCCTTTTTTATCTAGTTTTCAGACACTGGATTTTTTTTTTTTTTCATGAGCTGTGAGCCACTCATCATCTATACCACTTTACCCTGTATTCAGGGTCACAGGGATCTTAGGAGGCTTAGGGCACGAGGCGGGGTACACCCTGGATAGGGTACCAATCCATCGCGGGGCACACACACACACACATACTATACACTCACACACACACTACTGCCAATTTGGGAATGCCAGTTAGCCTACAGTAATCTGCAGGTCTTTGGACTCTGAGAGGAAACTGGAGTACCTGGAGGAAACCCACCAAGCACGGGGAGAACATACAAACTCCATGCACACAGAGGCGGGAATTGAACTACCCGACAGTGCTAACCACTACACCACCGTGCCGCCTGCAAAATTAAAATAAGGATAATTGAAACAAAGGTTTGAAACATTTAATGTGACATGTGATGAATTTATTATACGTATATTATTGTTTCATTATTAAAATTTAATTGTTAAAAATAAAATTTTGACTTTTCATGATATTCTAATTTTTTGAGATGCACTATACTGTATGTGACCTGTCATATCAACTCAGGCATTAAGTCACACAGCTTAGTTTTGCATACTGTATAATGGCTTCAAAATGGAGCTTATTAAAGCAGGAATCTGAAAATATGTATAACTCAAATCACCTGATTTAATACCTGAATTCATGTGATGACTCACGTATTATGCTAGAATCCAATCATGATTGAACAAATCCCAGACACTTAACTGAACAAATTAAAGTCTTACATTTACCCCTTTTACAGTCATGTACAGTAGGAATGCAAAGAATGGATAATTCATTTCCCTACTGTAAACTTCATCATCAACATGTACAGTAGCTGTATCGTTGTATAATCGGAAATTACTTATTGAATATTTGCACAAATGTTGCTTTTGTGTATTGATTTCATTCTTGTTCTATGTACAGTAGTGGTACTTTTGTGGCTTTTACCACATTTTACTGACTAAATGTAAAAAACAAAACTGCATGTATGTAATGTATTATTTTTAAAAGAATAAATAAAAAATAAAATATTTTAAATGGAAGCAACTGAAAAATGGAGTTACTTCAGTAAATAAAGTACAGATTGCAATTACACTCTGTAAAGTAACTGCATCAACTGGCTTCAATGGGATTAAAGGAATTATTTTGGTTCATGTTGACAATATTTAGTGTGAATTACTACCGCAATTATTTTAAGTTGAAAGGAGGTTATATTTTTTCAGTGTGCACCAAAGGGTTCCAGCTCACTTACACGCTACTGTACTAACATATTTCATGTATCTGTACTTTACTTTTTACACTTACCACAATCAAAACAATTATCTGTATTTTTGTACAAAAAAAAAAAAAATCCATACTTTTACTTAATTGTATTCCTGTGTTACCTAACTACATTGTTGTGTAGTCTTTGAAGGGGAATTTACATTTACATTTAGGGTAATCAGCAGATGTCCTTATCCAAAGTGTTCAGACATTTATCCCATTACACATATGAGCAGTTGAGGATTAAAGGACTTGCTGAATGGCCCCACTGTGGCAACTTGGTGGTGGTGGGGTTGGAAACTTGGACCTTCTGATTAGGCTTCCAATGTCTTAACCACTAAGCTACCCCTGCCCTATCCGCATTGTTATCTGTAATTGAGTGACTTGCCTTTCCTCCAAAACATACCTAATAACATAACGTCTTAGCTGAAATAAAACATTTTAATCATGCAAACATTTTAAATAAGGCAATATGTCCATGAATGATGATTCCAGCCGAGGTGGCTCGGAACCCATTGAAGTTGTCAATGATGCCTGATCCTTGAAAATCAATGGATATCTTGTGTCGACTTACAGAAGAGACTCATCTGTCTTTGGGAACTGTGCACAGACACCACTGTTTACAAACACCACTTGCTCATTACAAAAACTTGTCAGCGAGCATAGGCAAACTCCTCAGGCAGACCTGGAGGTAAGACTCATATCTTCAACCCTGGAGATGCAAGGACACAGTGGTTACTCTTGGCAACAGAGCTCATTAAATAATTGAAAAAAAGATGTCTTCAATCTTATCTGCTAAGTGCCGATTTTCCACTTGTTCAGCTAAGGACCTAATTCACTTTGTTTCATCAGGTCAGTTTACACTGGTTTTGCTATGTTTGATTCTTACAGACTTTTACAGTCATTATTGGTACCAGTGTACAGTATGAGATGATCCCAATAACATCAGTCAATTCTGATCCACTAATCTGATCATTTAAGTGGCTTTTCAGAAGGGGTTATATTTAGTACAACTGCACTGGGATGATTGCAGAAAAATAATGTTTGGCTTAAAATATGAAAGCTTGTCAGATGTAGATAAAAAAAAAACGAAGATTCAAGATGCAAAAAAAATCCCAGAGGGAATATTTATTCGATAACCACACTCTTCATCACACTTCATTTTTAATTGCTTTTTAAAAGTTAACCACACTCTTGCTTCTCTGATATTGCTTAAATATACTATACATAATTACTAGGATTTACCATACTGGTTGTTCAGTGATGCAGGTTTGTACTGTAGCTCACTGACTATAAAGAATGAATCAGTTTCACATTCTAGATACAAAGCTAATTATATACCTGTAAGCTATATTTTATCCTTCATTACTTTCATTCCTTTGTGTCCTCTTGTGATACTTTTTAAACAGTAACATGATAGACCTTCTCTCTCGTGTCTTTTTATTTCCAAATATTTTCACATTTCACAATTCCCACTACTGTATTTGTAGCTGTTCTGTGAGTTTTGAGTAATCCTATGTTGTCCTCCAATTTGTGGTCTGTACACAAGTGTCCTAGTCCTCACAATGGTAGTAAATCTGTCACAGCCTACACACTACAACGTGCAACTGTTATAATCATACAGTGTAAAGTTGGCTTTACACTGCAACTATTCAGTCTGCACCCACACCAGGCCATTGATTTACTGTTGATTTAAAACCACTTCATACAGCTTTTAAGAAGTCTCTAACATAATGTTAGGTCTATTTTTGTATCTTTGCATATAATTGCTCTTCAAAGTTGCAATGTGTAAATATTTGCAGGGGTGCTACTTCAGTGACATAACTTCAGTGACATATTTTCAGTGTATTCTACCTTGACACATTAAAATTGTGGTGTCTATATACTGTAAACCCAAGCTAGTTTAGGACTTTGTAGCTGAGTGACTGACTTTTATCTGTATGTATTGAACAGAATGTGAATCTACATACTAGCTCATTTGTTTAAAGAAAGAGAGAGAGAGACAGAGAGAGAGAGAGAGAGAGAGAGAGCGCTCCGGGGGTTTTGGGTGCACTTTGGGCCGTTATGTGATATAAAATAACTAAGCCATGGTTACTGCAGACGTCACTGCCTTGATCAAACACTCTAAAGGGTGGCAATGCTCTATAAAGCTGGCTCCAGAAAGGGTTCACTGGTTTATTTGCAGTCCCAATTTGTTCCGGGGCTGCTCTGCCATGTCTTCTGGTTGGCCTCAGCAGGACTGTTAACACACAACACATTTTACACGATGCCATTAAAAGCCGCACTCTTTAAAACCCGTACTTATTTTTAGAACGTCTCTGTTCGAAGGGAGAAAAAAAAACGACGGTGGCTTTGACTGCAGACTGAAGCAAATGTCCTATAAGCCGCTCCCCAAAAACCCTCTACAGCGCTGCGTCAGCTCAAGCAGCACCTATAAAAGTTTAGACTCTTAATCATGAAGGCTCAAACACCCTGTTAGGAAGGAGAGGCTGTACATTTGAGACACATTTGCAGTCTGTAACACTAATTTGCTAAAGTGCTCTAAATCCCACTTGCTAACTAATTCACTCTTATGAAAGCCAGACATGGTAATAACAAGAAAGTAGCAAGTTTATCTCGTCTGCTCCCCCTCGTCTGGTTAAAAGCTTGGCCAACCTGTGCACACACAGCACCATTTCCAATACACAAAATTTTAAACTACTTTAAGCAATTAATATAATTTATTTTAGTAGAACAATTTATATTAGCAGTAAAATAACACTGGATCTAGTACATTATAACCTAATGCTACCTTTTTCCCCACTCATCTCACAAAAATCAAATAAGAACCAAATATTTAAGACTAATGACACTTAATTTCTTTAGAGCTACCCTAGAATCTATTCAAGCATCTGCAACATATACTGCTATGTATATACTGGTGTATAAAGTAATAAAATTTGAAATACAAGCATAGGGAATCTAAAAAGAAAAACTGAAAATATATAGAGAACCTACTGTAAATGGGACATGCAAGGTAAAAATACATGGAAATCATACAAGAGCAAGATCTCAGAGTGACTTATATACTTTATGTACAAAAGTATTTGGCCAAACTTGGTAATTATTCAGAATTCAGGTTTCAGTCAGGTTTCAAACTCCATATTGAAAGACATGTACTTGGATACAATGTCATTGCAGATTTAGCCAAATAATTGTGTTCATATAGTGTATACTTTCAGGTCATTTATTAATTGTCAAACAAGAAGCTACACTAGCTAAAATAATAATCATGTAATTTTTCATCATCTACATTACACAATATTTCTTGTTTATTTTAACTTTTATTTTTTCAATTTCAAGATTTTAATAGTGCATCCTATAGATATGAAATTCATTTCTGCTCAGTTCAGCTGCAATCTTCTCATTTATTCAAGAGAAGAGCTTAGAAAAAGTCTCACCACTCTGTAAGTACTGTAAGTTCCCTGTTACGGAGTTGCAGGTCTTGGGGCCACAGAGCCAGCAACAAGCTAAAGTAAAGGCTAAGCAGTGGAGATACATGCCCTTTATTCCATTGGACATAATGTGTAATTTACTGTAAATTCCCTAGCTTACAACACTACTGAGCTAGTGTCCCTGGTCAGCAATCAGATATTTTGAAAGTGCAGCATAAGATGCTCTATGGAAATATGGGTTGTTTTATTTGGCCTATATTTGGTTTTACACCTTCATGCTGGAGAAAGTTCATCACATGTTTGACTTCAACACCCACACTGTATATTATTTTCTCATTTTATAGTATATGTACTGTATATGAGCTGTTGGGACTTGTAAGATATTTGTAAAAGTTGTATATGTCATGTATGTATTATTATCATCAATAAAATACTTAATATTATTTTCTACTTGGTTCATACTTGGTATTTTCATGACTTATTTCAGGGTGATTTGCCCAATTGCATGGCATTTCTGTGTTTTTACTTAATTTGCTGTGTTTGGCACTCTGGGCAAACTCCCCAGATTACTTATCCACACACCAACAACTAAAAAAAATATGGTAGTCTTAATTTTGCTAATGTTTGCCAATGTTATGTAAGATAGTGACACAGCAAAGTAGGTTAACAAGTGTACTTACCTATTTTATGTACTACAACATTATGTTCTACACACATAATATTATAAAGATATGACGGATGTACATACCTTTATCTTTAGCCAGTTTCTCATTTTCTTTCCTTTTTTCTAAATTGTAACCCAAATGGCTTTGACCTTTTCTTCTTCTTTTTTAAATTTTTTTTTATTCAAGCATTAGGACATTACACCCCCCCAATTCTGTGTGGGGAGATAGGTGCTGTAGAAATCCTGTTCTTTGATTTCTCCAGTACTTTCAACACCATCCAGCACCTCTTATTGAGAAACAAGTTGACCGATATGGATGTGGATTTAAATCTGCTAATCTACATACATACATCCTTACATACTCTATATTGCATAAAAGTTTCCCATTTTCATTAATTTTACATATACAAAATCGACCCATAATTGCCCAAGAATTTATCCATAATTGCACAAGAATTTACCCAGATTTCACAAGAAATTACCCATGTTGCACAGAAAATAATACATTGCACAAAATCTACACTCACTCATATTCTATACCGCTTTATTCTGTATTCAGGGTCACGGGGACCTGGAGCCTATCCCAGGAGGCTTAGGGCACGAGGCAGGGTACAC
>JAQMYL010000012.1:26621149-26634350 GCA_030014365.1 Clarias pachynema
TAGAGTATAGAGAGGTTAATGAGAGAGAGTGAAATGAGTTAGAGACAGAAGAACATGACAAGGAGAAGGATGAAAGAAAGTAAAAAGAATGGGAAAGAAAAGAAGTAAGCTGTGAATAAAGATGAAATAAGCAATTTGAGAGAGAGAGAGAGGGAGAGAGAGAGAGAGAGAGAGAGAGAGACCACAGTAGAGTTTCCAGGCTTGTAGGTCATCTCTGTCTCCTTCAGTTATAAGTAAACAAGTCAGCGGTAATTGCTGGTCTACCACTTAGACCTCACGCATATAAACACACACCCACATACAAACATTTACATAAGCAAACACACAGGTGCACATGTACTGTAAACTACAGTCCACTGCAAACAAGCAGAGACACACAGACACACAGCACACACACACACACACACACACAGAAAGCAAGGCCTGTGATGAACCTACAAGGATTGAGTGATTCAGAGTAAAACTTGGAACTCAAAGAGTAAACGTACACCTTATTCACACACACACACACACACACACACAGAGAGAGAGAGAGAGAAAGCAAGAGCTGTGAAGAACCCACAATGACTGATGTGATTCAGAAAGAAACTTGGAACTCCTTGTGCTTCATGGACGACACTGAGTAAAGACTCCAATATACACTCTGAAACTGTAGATCCTAGTTAGATTATTATTTCCTCACTTCCAATAACCATTCTTAATTTGTAAGGGCAGGCCGACCTTCTCAAGCCTCTTAATACCAGGTCTTCATAAGGACTGGCGCACATATATTTACAGAAGAACCGCAACCCAAGGTGAAACATGCGAGCACGGGCTTTTAAAAGATGATGGTCAATCAAATGTAACAACGGTGTTTTCACTAACATTTACGTTTCCACTTCAAGCCACAGCAGCAGAAGTACTCTCCAAGGCTCAACATGCTGCCACAAAACGGAGAGTGAGAGGAAATAGGCTAACTGTATCCAATCAAATACTTCTGGCCAATCCAATTATGTAGTTAGAAAAGGTGTTTGAGTGCTTGAGTGCAGCCTCACAACCGTGGTCTGTGCTGGACAAAATAAACCAGGACACGGTCTGTGGTTTGAGCATGCGCATGTGAGGCAAGGCCAGGTGAGGCCCTGCACCAAGGTTTGGAGCTTGTGTATCAATAAACACTACAGGCCTCATATGGCATTCGGGGGGCTGTGCAAATGATCTGTCTCATACAGGCCTTTAGATGGATGAGTTCGTACCTGACTACTTGTGCAAAAATCCTATGATCTTTGACCTCCTTTGACTCACTGGTGATTTCTATGGGAAATGCAGAGCTGGAAAGGCAAATGCTTAGGAAACAACTGCCAATGGAATGCCACGGGCATAGATGAAAATCTGCTTGTGAGCAGATTTCCCAGTGTGAAATATCAATATACACGTGAGCTCAGCACTCTGAGTGAATAAAGAAGCAACAGTCCTTGGATTAAAGATCGAATTGCTGCTAACAGAAGTTTAAAAAAAAAAAAAAAAGTTAATTAAGTTTACCAGATTCCTTGCCAATTGTGCTAAATTGTCTCAAGTAAAAATAAAAATGTTGCATACATTGCCTTTTGTTTAAAGTATTCTCAAGTGAATTCTAAACAAATTAAATGTTTTAATCCCTCATGCACTGACACTGGAATTCACTTGAAGTGAATGAAGACGTGGAGTGTGGAAAAAAAAAGATTCACCAAAGAGTTGAGGAGAAGGAGTGAGAAAGGAGCTCCTGTAATGACCTCTTGATGAAATCCCTGGCAGGGTGGTTTGGGTAAACAGTTGTGTCTGGATTGTGTGAGGCAGAGCTCACATTGCCTGCACTCATTTAGCTAATTGCAGCAGCACCACATTTGCCAACAGTGTAAACAGAGCTCGTCTGTGCTGGGTTACAGAACATGGTTAGGATAAACTCTTTTAGACACACACTCACACACATAAACATAATTTACTTATATATGTATTTATATACTATATTATTTAGGACAGTTTTTCTTTCTTCTTTCCCTGTGTTTTAAGGGATTTTTGTAGAACCCAGTTCTGAACCAGGGATCAAATCAATTCATCCTATTTCCCATGCAAGGATATGTCCGGTGTTAGTCCCATTAGTACAATCTTCTAGGTCTAAATCCTTTCTTCAGGTTTCCTTGTGATTTTACTATGACTGGTGCTTTTCTCACCTTGGTGTTCCACATTCTGTTGATTTTGATTTCCACATCCTTGTACTTGCTAAGAGTTTCTTCTTCAGAATTAAGTTTGCATCTTCTAGAATGCCTGTTTTGAACAGCAGACTTATTGTGCAGCACTCAATGGTTTAGCAGTATTATGGTCCATATTGTCCAGCTGAAGAAGAACTTGGGGAGCCTAATATATTACCTTAGGCTGACAATTGCTGTTAGTTGCTAGCTCTGCAAGTGTGCAACTGCCATCGCTCTTAACACAAAGTCTTTTAATGAGAACAAATAGTACATGTCTACATGGAGTGTGCAAATATAGGGAGTATGTGTGTATATAGTGGGGATCTAGACATACTTTATTGACATTTCTTCTTAAACTTGGCTACCAGTAAAGTATTTTTATTAAACTGGTGAAAAATGCCAGATGAGGAACCTTTGATTACAAATCATACATTCGCCAAAGTGTCACAAGTCACAGTTAAATGATGGCCTTGGTTAAAAAGCTTTCCACTGCATATCATGTCAGCTTGTCTGTGATATTCCCTTCTGACAGCTTCAACAGAGACTTTTCTCACAGAGCTTTCATGCTGAATCCAAAAAAGCTGTATCCAATTACTTTCTTGAGCATCAATATTTAAATTTCCATGTAAGTAATTATGGGTGGAGCCACATTTACTGTAAGGTGGTGCTTTTTAGGGTTTAAGGGTGTATATAAAACCACAATGTTTTTGAAAGAGTTTCTTCCAAAATTCAATGTATATGCAAAAAAGAAAGGGAAAACAAAGCAATCAAATTGTTTCTCTAAAAGTGATGGATGATTAAAGTACAATAGGCTTGGTACAGTATATGTTGGATTGGGTCTATCATCGGGTGACTAATTGAGATTAAGTAAGTCATTTCTTCTTCTGATGTGAACCAAAGTGTTCACTTGGGGTTTTCACGGAAAGTTGGAATTTTGTTCTGTGCAATGGACAAATCTTTCCTGAAAACAGAGTTTGTATCCTGTTTTATGAAGTGTTAGACTTCTGTTAAGGGCTTAAATGTATTTAACATCTGGGACATTCAGGAACCTGTCAACTGTGGCGCCTCAGTAGCAAGAAGAATGAAGTTTAAGTTTCATTTTGAAAATTTTACCAGAATTATTAAATTAAAAGAATCTTTAGCTGCATGTGGCAAATCATTACGTTGATTATTATTTAGGGCAGCACGGTGGTGTAGTGGTTAGCACTGTCACCTTGCACCTCCAGGGTCCCGGGTCGATTCCTGGCCAGGCTCGATTCCCGTCTCTGTGACATGCAAACTCCCGTCTCTATGGAGTTTGCATGTTCTCCCCGTGCTTGGTGGGTTTCCTCCGGGTACTCCAGTTTCCCAAATTGCCCATAGTGTGTAAATGAGTGTGTGTGTACTGTATGTGTGTGCCCTGCGATGGATTGGCACCCTGTCGAGGGTGTACCCTGCCTCGTGCCCTAACCCTCCTGGGATTGGCCCCAGGTCGCCGCGACCCTGAATACGGGATAAAGCGGTATAGAAGATAAGTGAGAGTGAGTGAGTGTTTATTATTTACATGATCCTAAGTAATAGCTCTTAGTTAAGAATTATAATTACAATATAATTTATAAAAACTCATCAAAAAACAATAAGTAAGGCTACTGATTATTAAAACCAGGACTAGAACACTGACAGCAGATCATGCTGGTAATGTTATTCAAGATACATGTGAAGTGTTGAAATTTGGAAATAAGAGAGGTTTGGGGTGCTGCTTTTGATCAGCATTTTCAACCTTGGACAATATGGCTACATAGCACATTACTATGTCAGTTCAGGAATTTTGTCGGTGTGAAACAGCCAATCTTGCATGCACTGTTGTAAGCACTCAATCAAAGCTTACTTTCAAGCCAAGGGGTAACCTTGAGTTTCCTTCCAGGACTCCAGGACTGGAAAGCATTATCAGGTTGGATAGGATCAAGGTAGCTATAATAGACATTGACTTTTTACCAAGTTGTTAGTAAACAGAAACTCCAAGAACCTATCACCAAGATGAAGAATTTTTTTCCAGCTTTTAGATGACAGTCTATGAGGCTTTTAATTTTGGCAAAACACATACATTTTGCAAATAATGAAACAACACTAAACATGTGTCACAGAATCTCCTAGGCACAGTGCCAAGATAACTATTCTTTTCATTTTGTGTTACTTGGGACTTTTATTATGACATTGACTTTTGTTCCCCACATTCCGAGCATATTTAAGTTTATAGTTTACCTACCCACTTTAGTAGTTTAATCCTAACAACATAGTGATGTTTGTCTTGTTTTTTTCTTTCTTTTTTTTTTTTTTTGTTAAAATTGATTATAAATAAAATCATAGCTGTGCTTGCACCATCTCCACAGTGGAACTGTGACAGAATGCAAGTTCAACACAATTTGTAGCAGGCAAGACAGGGAAGCATCTCCCCTCATAAGCTTTTCTTAAATACTTTTGGGGCTTTAGATTGCAAGTCACTCCAGGTGTCCAGGGTGAAGTCAACAAGACAACTCTCCACATCATGCACCAGTGAATGGCAACTAGCAACTAGCACATAGCACAAGGGGTGGCCAGGATGAGGGTAACAGGGCAGCTTCCCGTCATGTACTCCAACAAAAGGATGACAGCACAGAGCACCATGGTGAGCACGGTGAGCCAGACAGGGCAACTTTCAACACTGCATTCCAACAAAAGGCCAACAGCAGTGAGCCCATGCCAAATTTCAGTGTAGCATCCATGCCAAATTCCCCCAACTCCCATGCCTCAACATCAAAGGTAGCAATAAAGAATAGTGGAGTAAGTGTCTGTGGCCTGCCGGTGATAGCACTTAAAGATGAGTACCTTAGAAATAGAGAATGTTTCTGTCACGTAAACCCTAGGCATTCACTTTCATTTTGTCTTATGTGGTCCTTCATTATGACACTGCGTTTAGTTCCCAGAATTTAAAATTTGTTTAAAGATAATTTTCTCTGTTTCAGTTTGCATGATTGCTAAGTATTAGTTCTTAGTTTTGTTTTGGTTTATTTGCAAAATACAATTGAAAAGAAAAGTATGCCTCCACTTACTTCCTCACCATCTGGGTATACAATACATGAATGACCCAGAAATGGTAGATCATTCACTTAATGACTGTGCCAGATGAGGGATCAAAGACACAACTTCACTCCAATGGAGGCCAACTGAAAGCACCAAACCCTCGCAACAATTCCTGCAAGACCAAGCGTAAACTTTCAAGACAGAGAACCAGAACAAAAATCAACAAACAAATATGGATGCAAGCAAAAAAAAAAGGTTTGGTTACCAAAATTTAAATGAAAAAAAAATTAATGTTTAGTGTTTGTAGTTGTGGTTGTGAAAGATTGCTGTTTCTCTATAATCCTATAGGAGGGACACTCTCAACGATTCACACATTTGCAGGCAGCACAAGTTTGTTTAGAATTGTAACAAAATCTTTTTAAAAAATGAATCAGGATATTTTTTTAAATTGTAATACCCAAATAATCACAATACAAATATTGTAATAATATTGTGTTGGCTGGTCCCTGGTGATTCCAACCCCTACAAAATAGGCACCAGCTGTTTTATTGTTTCAGTTTTAATTTACTTATTTCATTGATATTTAATATTTATAATTAATTAATATTAATACAGACTATGCATAATTTATATCAGTTTATATTTTATTTATATTAGTATTACTTTCATTAATATGTAATATTAATATTTGCCAGCTTTATATAGATGTAATGTAGTTACTTAATATTTCCCCCTATTTCCTGTACCCTGCCCTAATCCCACCTTCTCTTTGTTCATTCTATTGACAGTTTGCATTCCCCGTTTGAGTCAGTGAAAAAAAAAATCTATCTTTTGATATACTTCAACTCATGTCAAGAGGAGTGTGTTCTCAACCTGTTCTGCTAATTCATTCGCTGTTTCAAGTCTGAATACCTCATACACCTAGATCTCCATGCAACACTGGAGGTAGGTTAACCTCATAACCAACACTGTCCAGTGCCTTCAACATCTTAAACCACATATAAGCGCCTAGAGCCTCCCCACTTTGAAGGTTTTTAACCACCACAGTAACCTTAGTTACTCCATAGAATCAAAGATTTCTGGCACTGCCTACTGAATGTTAATACATTGCTTAAAGTGCTCCTACCGCTACTTACCATTATGCACAGTAGGGCCTGCTCAAAAGTCTTTGTATCATGGTCTCTCCAAACTCTTCCAATGCCCAAGTTTTAACTTCTGCAGCTGCTTCTTTTTCTGCCTTCTTGTTGTATCTATTACTGAGGAAATGGACACGGTCCATTCAAACTCACTGAACCCAAACTCATTTCATACAAGGGAGAGGGGAGTTAAATTTCTCTATTAAATGCTTCCATTGTTGAGCTTTACCCAAAGGTGCTTTGTTCCAAGTACATTGAGGTCCATAAGTATTTGGACAGTAACAACGTGTTTTATATATGGCTTTATAAACCACCTCATTGTGGTGGATTTGAAATAAAGCAATTAGGATGAGATTCAAAGGGTTCAAAAACATCCAAGGGGTTTTAAAAAATATTGTATTAATTGTAATGGATATAACTGTATAGGAATTACAGACATTTTTACACACTCCTTTTATTCCCATCAAAATTATACAACTTACTGATAAGCAGTTTAATGGCCTGGTGTGGCTTTTTTCTTAGGTATATTCCTATATCACATTTTAAAATGAGGGATTGTACTGGTTCATACAGCAAAATCAAAAGGCCAGATGACCATGGAACGAGAAGATGATCTCAAGATTCGTTCCTTGGTTATGGAAAACCTCTTCATAAAATGAGGAATACCATTCACAATATCTATAATCAAGAATATACATACACAAAAGATCAACTTGCATGGGAATTATGTGAAGAGAGGGAATTGTGAAGTAGTAAAGTAAGAGTTCATGATCTAAAGTATACACAAGATCACCTATGAGACATGGTGGAGGGAGTATTATGGTATGGTTGGGTATAGTGGTCACTGCAAGGGGGTCTTTTGGAGAGGGGGGGGGGGTGTCTGGTGTTTATTGATATAAATGCTAAAAGCAGCAAGATATCCAAAGTATATAGTGCTATACTTTCTTCTCAGATTCAGTCAAATGCTGCAAAACTGATAGGGTAGCCTTTCACTATACAGATAGATAATGACTCAAAACATACCGCAAAAGGCAAAGTCATGGAGTGTTTTTAAAGGACTTTAGTTGGAATTCATGCATGTTCTTTCTTCCAAGCATTAAGAATAAGCCCACTATTTATACTTATGTTAGCTTATTTGTGCTAAAATGGAAAAAATATGTAAAATGGATTATGTTTAAACTGAACACTTCAAGTGCACCCTGATGTGTTTCATTTCACATCCATTATGGTAGTGTCCATTGCATATGAAAATTTGTCACAGTCTAAACGGACCTGGATGGACCCGACTGTATACATACTGTATGTGCAGCATGATGTCTTTAAAAAAAAGTGGGTATTGCTCACAATCCAAGCTTGTTTAAAAGTCTATTAACATTTCACTGCTCAAGTTCAGATTTAATAGGAAATTTGTTTCAATCACACCCCTTCAAGTATCTCTTCCAAGTTTTCAATGCTGAGTCTCATCTACTCTCCAGACCCATTAGACTCTTCTCTCTTAAGTGACCAGTGTTTTCTCATATTTACTGAAACTCATTTTACTGGGTGTTGGACCATCCTCAAAGCCTCTAAGCGTGTTTTTTATTATGCTGGATACCATCTTTTTGTATTAACAATTTAAACATGGAAAGTACCCTGGAAGTCTAGTCACCTTCTGGACCACAAACATCTAGCCACTAAACCCAAAAGCTTGAGCAGGTTGATACCACTTTTTTTCTTTTAAAGAGTATCTTGATAATTGAAAGAGGGCACTTTTGGTGATGCAACTGACATTTGCAGTATACTGTAACCCACACAACCCAAAATCAAAGGTGTCTGAGCACTTCCCTGCAGTTTTTAGAATCAACCACAATGTCTCAGTTTCTCCTGGGAGAAGTGTGGAAAGGCTGACATGATCCCAGGTGAAGTATTTTGACCATTAATCACAGATTAGGATGAAGTTGTTCTTTTTTGTAAATGCTGAATGTTGAGAACACTGTTGCCTCTACTGTACATAACAGAGCCTAAGCATTATAAGCATTACAATCAAAATCAGACAATGAACAGAGCTTAAATAAAGCAGGTAATGTTCAATACATATGGAACACCTGAAATCTATAAACAGAAGAAAGACAACAGTAAAATGTGAAGCCAGAAACACAGCTAAACAAACATCGACACCTACCGTTATGATGGATTAGTTCAGCACCCAGGTAATATATAAGTGGTCAATCGTGATTCCTTTTCTTTGAAAGGCAAAATCATCTATGACTGACTGTGAGCATGGCAACACCTGTACTATAGTCAGTAAATGTAAACTTGAAAAAGCACAGCTGCAGTATATTGTATGTGGACCTGGTCAGTTTTTTTGTGCAGGTTTGTTTATAATGAAAAAAAAAGTGTAACACAGAGACTTGTGACAATTTGTGACCTAAATACCAGTTATACAGTATATAGGCAACAGTGTCAAGCCAAGTAGGCTTTATTGTGTAGTGTATCTTAGTGTGTAGTCCAGTGCTGTATTTGCGGTCATGACAGACCTGATAATAAAGCCAGTGACATAGAAAGTCAAAATACTATCTAATACTATAGTTTAGTTAAAAAAAAAATACAATTCTGCATTTTAATACCTGCCTACCATTGGTAATATTTGCCTTTCACAATGTGGCTTTCAGGCTTTAGTAAATGACATGTAGGACATTAGTTCAATCCATGTGTGTGTATGCAGCCCTGTACTGTATTTTGTGATTTCACATAGAAGTGCTATTTAAGTTATATTAAAAACACAATCTTTAATAGACCCATTTAGTAAATCAGCTTGCACATTGTTTTTGTGAGTGATATCAGGTTTGTGTGTAAATGTAAGTTTGTGCTGAGTCTGTGCTGCAGTATGTGGTGTTTACTGGAACAGGAAATGAAGCTTTGGACTGTGTGGCAATCACATTAAAAACCAAAGTGTCTAGAGCGCGATAAAGTGTCTGACTACATCATAACAAAACTGTAAGAATAAAAAGACAGTGAAGTTTAATTGCACTTTCTTCCTGTTTTATTATGTGGCTTTTTTTTTTTTTTAACTCAGGACTAGACAGAGCAGTAGCACAAACGGAGGTAGGAGATAATGAGTACAACTCCACAATGACTGTTTAACATTGAGGGGGGAAAATGAAGACAATTAGGTTAATTAAGAGCTGTGGAGAAATGTGGCTGGAGCAAAGAGGAGTTTAATTTCCTCTATTAAAGTCAGCAGAGGAAATCCTTTACTGGGTTGAACCCTCCACATGAATAAGCCTGGCGTCAAAATGTTAGGCCTGCAGTCTGTATTTTAAACAAGTTGATTAAGATAAAGGAACCATTAGTGTGTTTGTTTTTTCTTTTTCGAATAAAAAAAAAAAAAAGTTTGGCACTACATAAAAAAACCCTCAAACTGAATTGAATATAGTCCAGAAAAAATGATAATATGTTTCATATTTTGAAATAGAAAGCAGATAAGAAACAAATTAATGAATAGGAAAAAAAACTATAACCAAGGATTAGGAAATTCAGTAACTGTTACATCATGTGCAGTAGTAAAAGAACTTGGTGTGATTATTGATTCCAGTCTTTCATTTGAAGCTCATGTAGATAATATTATTAGGATAGTCTTTCTCCAGAGAAATATTGGGAAGAAATATATTGTCACTACATGATACAGAAAAAAAAATAGTTCTTGCTTCTTTATACAGTATGTCTAGGTTGGACTACTGTAACATCTTATTGTCTGGATGTTCAAAGATGCATAAACAAGCTACAGTTAGTCCAGAATGCAGCAGCAAGAGTCCTCACTGAAACCAGAAGATATAAAGCACATCTATCCTATCTTATCCACACTGCATTGCTCCCTGTGAAATTTCGCATTGATTTAAAATTACTACTAATGACCTATATAGCACTAAATAATCTTGCCCCATGGATGTCGGTACCTCCTTTTATGAAAACTAGCAGGGTGAAGAGCTTTTTATGGAATAGTCTTCCGATTAATGTTCGTGACTCAGACACAGTCTCAGTGTTTAAGTCTAGGCTGAAAACCTTTTATTTAGCCAAGCCTTCTGTGAATAGATTTGTCTTAGGTGAAGGAGCAGATCTGGGGGACTCATGGATTTAGAGTATTATGGTGAACTGGTATGTTCGGATGCTGTCTTCCCCACTCTCATTAATCACTCAGGTTTGTTTACAGTGAAGTGACTAGTTGCTTTACTTCCCAGAGAGCCCTCATGTCTGTGGTTCTCCCTTTAAGTTATGCTGTCATAGTAAGTCCTGCCGGAGTCCCTGCTTGCACTCTGCACTAAATATACATTCACTTTACACATGAGACTGGGAGTACGTCAGACTGCTCTTTCTCTCTCTCTCTTTTGAGTTGCCCTCGATCCCGACCCCTATTACCCTCTGGACCTCATCTGACTCATTTGACAAGTTGGATGGCCCTGTAAGGTCTGCGTGCGGTGAAGAATTTAGTTTCACTTGACCATGAAGATTAGAAATGAATCACCCACAAACAGTTTTGTAAATAAGCCTACAACAATGACAGTGGATTGCATATTAACTTGCATATTAATCTTTCGCATTATACCGAGGCCTCAGCCTCATAGCACACAGTATGACCGCAAATCAATTAATGTTATATGTATCTGATTTTACCCAAATGAGGATTGGTTCACTGTTCATTCTGGTTCTTTCTTTCTCTTGCCTCTCTCAGGGAGTTTTTCCATCGCTCCCGACTTGCTCACCAGGAACAAACTAATCATTATAATTTATAAATATTTCCTTACTTTCAAACTTATTTTCATAATTTATTTGATTCTGTAATGCAGCTTTGTGACAATGACCATTGCTAAAAGCATTATATAAGTAAAATTGTATTAAACTGTATTAATTTGAATTATAATGGGAAGAGCGTGGCATTTAATCCATGACATAAGGTCTGCTAGAAAATGAGAAAACACTAAAATGTGCAGGACAGGTGGTCCTGCAGGAGCGGAGTTGAGAAACACTGGCTTACCAGATTTTCCTATAACTTACATGTGGAGTGCAGCAAACTGAGTTCCAAAATCTGTTCATTCCATATACATAAAACCATGCTTCGTGCACAGATGCAATGCAGTCATACAAAATGATACCCTTGAATTTATGTTCATGTAAAATTGTAGGATTGAAATTGGATGTGATGGGTTGCAGAGAATGCAGTTAAAAAAAAAAAAAAACCTAGGTGAATCTAACCACATCAGGGAAGTCTCAAAGATCCACACACAGATGCAGCAATGGCAGTGAACAATTTTTTTTAAATGTTTAAAGGACCTAATAAAAATGCAAATTTAGAAAAATACTCTACATTACAATAAATTACAATAAATTAATTAGCTTTTCATAAAGTTTCTCTCTTGAATTAAGTTAATTACTATAGGTAATCACTAAAACCCAGTCACAGTTGCTTGAGAATTAGACAAAACAATTTACCAGCTGAAATGCAAGCCACCGGGCTAGTCCATGCCGGTTCTACTTAAGGAAACTCTTGGAACATGAAAGGTACTGGAAATCCACACCAGAAGCAAAAGCTTACCCTACTTGCCATCACAGTTTTTATCATACACTGATCAGACATAACATTAAAATCACCTTGGTTTTTTAGATTCCCCTTGTATCACCAAAACAGCTCTGATCCCTCAGTGCATGGACTCCACAGGACCCTATGGGGGTGTGCTGTGGTGTCTTGCACAAGGACATTGGCAGTGGATCCTTTGGGTGCTTTGGGTTGCGAGGTGGGGCCTCTATTGATTGTTTATCTGCCATTTCCCATGGGTGCACACAGTGCACTGGGTATTCTAGTGTCTTTCTCTCATGGCTTGTATGTGGGATTGGACCGGATGGGTTAGCTTTTTTCCCCACAGGCATAAATGAGCCTTGGGTGTCCATGAATCTGTCACCAGTATACTGGTATATAATTGATAATCATTCAATTCAAATATCATTGATAGTTATAGATATAGTCATGGATTGCGTGTTACATTGATGTTTTGTACTACATGAGCAATATTTCTGTCACAGCAAATGCAATATTGTGTTGAAGACTTGCTGGCATGTCTTGCTGATATCCATAACAGAACAGTCCTGGTGAAGAAAATCTGACTGTTTTAAGTGAAGAAGTTTGGATGGAGACAGTTCATTGAATGGACTAATAATAACTATAAAATGGAAGAAAAATAGTGAAAAGTGATTATGTTGTATGTCCCATCTTCAAATCAATGTGATAAGGAAAATATTTGAGACCAATTATGTAGGTGAATAAAAAGATGTTAGATGTTAGATGAATGGTGTTGAAGGATCATAGTGTCATCTGGTAGGACAGATAAAAACAGTGCTGTTCTGCATGCATAAGCAATGTTTAAGTTGTATACATACTGTATGTATTTTTTTAAGTATAGTTTCATTCAGATGATTTAGATTCTTATAACATAACTGTTAAGTTTCACTTTTATTAGGTAATAAATCATTTTACAGAACATTTTATTGAATGGGTGGTATGTTTTTAAGATGGTATATTTCCTATGAAACAAATGACAGAACAACTTTAAGTTAATATAGCACCTTTATTTTTTTTTTAGGACAAAAGTCCAAATGTCCTTGTATTTCTTTTCAGTGTTCAAAATCCCATTTACCCCACTGTGGCATACTGGGAGTAAACAGTCACCCTGAATACACCATAAGTTTGATGATAGCAGAAACATGATGACTGGCCAGTTTTTGTGTGTGTGTGTGTGTGTGTGTGTGTGTGTGTGTGTGTGTGTGTGTGTGTGTGTGTGTGTGTGTGTGTGT
>JAQMYL010000012.1:26634450-26649150 GCA_030014365.1 Clarias pachynema
TGTGTGTGTGTGTGTGTGTGTGTGTGTGTGTGTGTGTGTGTGTGTGTGTGTGTGTGTGTGTGTGTGTGCTTTATATGTGTAGACTGGTGTATCTGTGCCAGCTCTTGATGCTCAAAGAGTCCATATACATTAGCCAACTTTTTTTTTCTTTGAAACTTTGTGGGGTCTTGTTTTGTCTTTTGGTCCTCTGAACTGCGATTGAAGCCAGCTGCTTTTAAGCTGCTGTCTGAACAGCAGAGTCAGTAAAAGAGAGAAAAAAGCCTATTTGACACTCTCTAAGTCTGCCTGCTTCAAACTGGCTGCTGGATTTAAATTAAACAGAACAAGATAATTTTGAACAAGAAAATCTCATATTAAAAAAAGTTTGTATCACATTGTAAACTATATAGTCATTAACAAATATGAAATAACTAGAAGCAGGATTAAAACTTAGTATAAATAAAATATTCACTTCTCTAATTTCTTAATGATTAACGTTGGTATTTATTTGAGTATTTACAGTATGTTGCAGTGATATTTCTACTTACAGGTAGCTCGGTTATTATCCATATAAGTGATATTATTCCTAATAAATATTAAAGGTTAACATGTAGTAGGAGGCAT
This sequence comes from Clarias pachynema, assembly GCA_030014365.1. Classification (NCBI taxonomy): domain Eukaryota; kingdom Metazoa; phylum Chordata; class Actinopteri; order Siluriformes; family Clariidae; genus Clarias; species Clarias pachynema. Next base: position 26,635,054 of record JAQMYL010000012.1, read on the forward strand.
CAATATACTGTTCTACTATTAATTTTGCTATCAAATGCTGCACAGCTACTGTATAAAACTTCAAAAATAAAAAGAGAAACTGACAGCACAAGTAAAACCAGTGCCAAAACCATGAGTCAGATGTGATTTTTTTCCCCTTCTCTCTTTGGTCTAGTAACAAGTGAAAACTACTGGTTTCAGACCGCCACCACAAATACCAAACATACACATCGGCTGAGGAACAAGAGTGCCCACTACTGCTAATAATAGCCCAGACACTCTTTCTGTCTCAAACACATTTTTACACGAATGCACACACGCACACGTGCACAGAAGCCAGGAAAAGAGCTTTCTCTACTGCACACCAGCCACACATTATAGCTCAGCGTCCACAAGTATTTATTTCTTGACTCGGACCTATCATGAGCCTCCTCTTCCTCCCACTGCCCCTACTGAAGGCTTTATCCCAGGATGACAGCAAGGCTATGACATCAGCACCACCTCAAAAACACCACAAGTGTAACCAATTTTAGCCACACATGGAATCCCAGCCTCGTTGGGCGGAGTGTCACCCCCACAGAGTTTGTAGCATGGCAAAAATAAGGAGCAGACTGTGAGTTATGCCCTGTGTGTGTTGGCTCAGCAGAGACCATTTGTGGTGATGGCTGAGGTTTAGGGCACTGAGGAGTCAGAAAGAGTTAGAGAGAGAGTGAGAACGAGAGAGAGAGAGAGTGAGAGAGAGAGAGAGAAAGTGTGGTTGGGGCAGCAGACTGTTGACCCCAGCAGCCGCTAGACTCGCTAATATATAGAGGCATTCACAGAAAAACGCACCCTAAAGAGTCACATCACTTCTTCCTGTGGTGTCTTAAACAACAACGTCCAACAACAATAACGTTCATGCATGTGTTAGCTCTGGGTGTATACGCAATGAATCTTACCAAGCTTTTAAATTACAATGCACCAGAATATTTCGTTTAGATTTGATCTTACTGTCTCGCCTGTGGAGGACCAGCACAGCAATGATTCATTCATTTAACAAGAAAGTGGAAATAGATCCCAGGTGTCCTGGGTTTCCAACAACACATGATGCAGTTTAGGATGAGCCAATTCATCATAACAAAAGTGATGGCTGAAAGACTAATGTAAGAGCTGTTAATGCTCACTGGGAGCCATATTTACTGAACCAATTTCTACAGCCCTAGCAGAAACGGGTGGAAATAATCCTAGACAGAGGGATAAACAGGGTAAGAGGGCACATATAGTAGAACCTCGGATTGCGAGTAACGCAGTTTGCGAGTGTTCCGCAAGTCGAGCAAAGATTTTTTATAAATTTTGACTTGGAAAATGAACATGTCTTGGTTTACGAGTACCGAGTATCATGTATCACGCATGCGCTTCTTGTTTTGACACCGAGCGTCACGTGATCACAACTGAGTCAACGGTTTTTCTCTCCTTTGCGCTGTGGAATTGTGGGTAATTATCTCCCCTGCTGGGTCTTAGTGCACGTCTCTTACTGGTCTAATCAACATCCGTGCATGCGTATACTGTTTACTATAACACTGTGACCACGTGTGTGCGCGTAAAACGTATTTTATTTTGTGTCTGTATTCGGGTGTTTACAGCGCGCGTGTAAAGCAAAAGCAAGTCTCACTAGAGAGGTTAAAAATCCATTTTCTTTCTAGTGTCATTAGAGAGATTTCTTGTTTATTTTTTTCCAATAAAACAGTGTTTCCGTTGTGTGCGCGCATGTGTGTGAAAAGAGAGGGGGAAGGGTAACTGTGTTAGATGAGAATGGGGAGAGGGGAGGGGCTCCTTACTTTAGCTTCACACACACACACACACACACACACACACACACACACACACACACAGCGCCTGCGCACACAAAAGGAAACACTTATCTGTCTGAATTCTTTTTTTTAACTTTTTTTTTTAAGGCAAAGGACAGGTTAATTTGTTGTATTTTTACTTCATATTTTGTGTTAATTGTTTTTATATATTTATTTTTTGGGGCTGTGGAACGAATAATTTGCGTTTCAATTATTTCTTATATCTTTCGAATTATGCTCGTAATCCAAGGTTCCACTGTATAGGTAAAAATTTATACATAAATTTATTTTTAAAGTATGGGCATCTAACAAAAATACATTTAATCTGTCAGTTCTTTCATTGTCCATCATGATACAGAACAACTTACACTGTCTTAGGTCAGTTAGGATCACTATTTTATTTGAAGAATGTGAAATGTCAGAATAATAGTAAAGAGACAAATTTATTTTAGCTTTTTTTCACTCATCACATTCTCAGTGGATCAGAAGTTTACATCCACCTAGTTAGTTTGCCTTTAAATTGTTTAACTCCAGTGATTCGATTCGCCTTCCACAAGCTTCTTACAATAAGCTGCTGGAATTGTAGACCATTCCTTCTGACAGAACTGGTGTACAGTAACTAAGTCAGGTTTGAAGGCCACCTTGCTCGCACATGCTTTTTCAATTCTGTCCACAAATTCTCCATTGGATTGAGGTCAGGCCACTCCAATACCTTGACTTCATTGTCCTTAAGTCATTTTGCCACAACTTTGGAAGTATGTTTGAGATCATTTTCCAATGTACGACTTATTTGCCACCAAGCTATAATTTCCTGGCTGATGTCTTGAGATGTTGCTTCAATATATCCACATAATTCCTTTCATGCCATCTATTTTGTGAAGTGCACCAGTCATTCCTGATGCATAGCACCCACACAACATCATACATGTGTGCATACAGATGTTTATATGTACAGTCTTTTTTTGGTGGTTTTGGAGCAGAGGCTTTTTCCTTGCTGAGCTGTATTTAAGGTTATACCAAAATCTCATTTTACTGTGGATATAGACAATGTCGTATCTGTTTCCTCCGGTGTCCTGTGATTGATTTTTACCTTTTCGTGCAAAAGTATGCGTCTCCTTCCTGAGCATTATGGTGCCTGCATGGTCCCATTGTTGGTACAGATGAACATGGTACCTTCAGGTATTGGGAAATTGTACCTAAGGATAACCCAGACATGACATTTAACAAACATACGCCTTAAAATTATTCCAGAGATGGACTCCCAATTGACTCAAATAATGTCACTTAGCCTATCAGAGCCTTTAAAGCCATGCCATTATTTTCTGAAAATTTCAACTGAGTGTATATAAACTTTTGACCCACTCTAATCATGATATAGTGAATTATAAGTGATATAATCTACCCATAAATAATTGTTTGAAAAATTACTAGTGTCATGTATAACGTAGGTCTCCTAACTGACTTGTAAACTTCCAAGTTCAACTGTATTTTTCAGAGAGCTCAGTCAAAAGAGATGTTGCCCTATTTAAGTAGAACGTCCAGTCCATTACAGTCTGTGCTCCTGAGTACATAATGACTGGGGATTATAGTGCTCTGGACTCATGAATGGTGATTTGGTGGTAATATTGCTCTGCTTTGGATGTTCACCTTCTTCAGATGCTACAGATGCACCTTCTGTAGTGCAGATGTTATTCAGACTACTCAGACTACAGTTATTGTCTGGAGCAGAAATTTTGGTTTGGATGACAGAAAGAATGCGAATAAGAATGTGTTAAAGGGAAAAAGATTTGTGAGACAGGTGAGGAAATCACAATGAATCCAGCTAATATGCCATCATTGCTTTTTTACATTAAGAAACATGGACGAGCTTGTTTTGTTATTGAGAAATATACATTGTTCATGTGAAATGGTGTAACCAAGATTCAATTTAAATAGGTATGTGCTATGAATTTCCAATCAAAAGGCCATATTGATGTGTGACATTGAGGTACGACAGTGTATTTCAGCCCGTCACAAAAAATCAACACTGTACAAGCATGATACAAAGCGATTGTTTATACTATTGATCAGTGATCTTTGAAAGATAAAAAGACATCAAACCTTACACCAATCATGGGCATCCAAGGTCATCTAGGCCTATGGGGACCAAATTTAATTACATTTTATTTCATTTATACAGTGCTTTTAACAATGGTCATTGTTACAAAGCAGCTTTACAGAATAAAAAAAAAAAAATAGGATAATGAGTATAAAACGTGTGAGGAAACATGTATAAATCAGAATTCAGCTTGCGAGCTTCCCCATTTTTCTCCAGGCAACAATGGTCATTATAGCCAAACGGTTCCACTTTTGTTTCATTAGACCAGAGGACATTTTTCCCAAAAATAAGATCTGTGTGCCCCAAAAATGAGATAAGCAGACTACATGAATATACTAAATGATCAGGTTTTTCTTCCCTGATGGCATGGGCATAGTGCAAGATGACAGTGCCAGGATTGATCGGGCAAGAGATGGATTGGCCACCACAGAGTTCAGACAATCGTTGGGATGCACTGGAGAAGCCAGGTATGGAGAGAAATGATTGTGACTCTGGACTCATTGCAACATTGCATAAGCTTATCAAAATGATGACACAACTATAATCAAAGCAAAAGGCGGTCTAATGAAATATTAGCATACTGTATGTGACCTCTTCTATTATACAGTAAGTCTACAGTAAACCTAACATAAGATCAGATCAGAGGTGGACTGGTGGTAAAGCGAGGACAGCAGCCCTCTGGTTAATTTTCCATACTGACACTGAGCTAGCCCAATCACATCTCTAACTAGGCCCACATGTGGTAGTGTGTGTGTGTGTGTGTGTGTGTGTGTGTGTGTGTGTGTGTGTGTGTGTGTGTGTGTGTGTGTGTGTGTGTGCGCGCGCGCGTGCATGTCTGTGTGTGTATGTGTGTGTGGTATGCACATGAATTGTATGTCAAACTCCCCAAATACACAAGCACACCATCGATTTGACTGCTCTTTCACATAAATCTAACTATTCCTCCTGTTGAAAATTTATATAAAATAAAAAGGTGGTCTATTAACTATTTAAACCTTAGACACTGGTCCTCTTTCACTAGTACATCTGTCCATGGAATTATCTACCCAGTTTTGTAGTGGTTTGGGGAAATCATACAGTACATTAACATATTTAAGGGGAACATAAGGATGGTGTACTGCTGGCTGGTGTCCAACCAACTGTGGTGGGCTGTCTGGGCCAAAAATGCCAGGGCACATTTCTGGTCCCAGTCCAGACCTGGGTAGGATTATAACATCTTGGCTTCCATTTTGTAGGTATGGAAGGCCTTTCTTACAACTTTATATGCCTTAAATCTAAAATCTGTCATGCCATACTCTTCTGTTAATCCAATAAGGAGAACAGGGAGACTTTCTGGCTCTGTAGATCTCACTCCTTCTCTCTAATTTGCATTCATCTGGACAACAGACACCTTAATGTCTAACATTCTGCCCTAAGCTCTGATAAACAACCCAACGAGGAGTTTTCACAAGAAGCACAAATCAGAGACATAGATTAAAGCACAGCACAGGACTAAATTTAAACCTATCTGCAGTCAGTTTTAGGAGTCACTGGTTAAAATTGGGAGCGTGAATCATCTACTCCAGTATTTTAGCAGGGTTGACATTTACAGTAGAGTCCTCCTCCAGCACTGCACTAAGGAATAGCCAGAGCGATCGAGCCAGGAGGAAGGAGTGTGTGCGTCAGTGAGGGGGCACGCTGCCTTACCGTGGAAACACACACCAGTGAAAAACTCGACTAAATGTTCAGAGCTGTGAAACATCAGCCACAACACACACAAACACATATGTGCAGATAGTGGCTGGTCTGGGCTTGGCATTTGTGGTGTTCTCTTGGCTTCATGGAGAGCTTACTCTGTCATTATGGTATTATCCAATACAGCCTGTCTGGCCCTCAGGGAATCCCCTCTTTTCTTATACGCACCATCTAAAACTCATCAGACAAGCCCCAGATACGGTGAAAAGATTCTCTCTGTCTCACAGCCAACACCAACTTAATCATGTCTGCTACACACACTCATGACCACACCTATACCACTGTCTGCATGCCCCCAACGATACTACACCCTTCTACAAAAATAACATTAGCAGTAAATGTGACTGGGAGACAGCGATCAGTGCAAATCAGTCGATGTCGAGGGCAGTGTTGTGCTGCGTAGCAACAAGATGTTGATGTTTTTTAACTCCTCGAAATCTTTCAGCAGTTCCGGACTGTCATGTCCTTAAGTTGCAAACATACTACATTATCCTTCTATTGCATTACAAGAGTGTGGTTACCAATGGTATTTTAGTTAAACAGATAACATAAACTAAATGGGGCATTATGCTATAAGAATCTGCCAATGAAATCTGTGATACTAACTTGTGGTATTTATGAGTCTGCAAGTTTTGCATGCATGACTTGGATATTGGGGAAATTTTTTGGAACAAGTTCATGCTTAAACAAATATGTTGATGTTGTGTAACATCCCAGGAAACTGCATGAGGCAGAAACATGAATCAAACACACACACACACACACACACACACACACACACACACACACACACCTCATTCATACCTAGGTCAACTAGGCATAGCCAACTCAGCTATAAACAAATGTTGGGAAGATGAAGGAAAATAAAAAACCTGGAAGAAACTCTATATGGATAAATGAACCTCCTATGATGTATGGATAAATCTATACAATTTTCAAGACATTAAGCACATTACAGTGATGAAACTTGTAGACGAGTTTGCTCCATTCAAAATGTCTGAATGGAGCAAACATTTCAAGAGTTGGATAGGTCCATGAATGATGACCCTGGCTGAGGTGGCTCAGAGCTCACTGCAGTCGTTCCTGTGAACACTCAGTGAGTAAAACATTTACTGATAACGTCTCACCAACTTGCAGAGGAGATGCAGTCATTCACGAACACCACTTGCACATACCATATTGCCACATCCTCCATATAGCCTTGACCTTGCTCCAAGTGATTTCCACATATTTGGGCCATCAAAAGAGTTCTTCGGGAACTGAAGACGTGAAGCAGGCAGTGCAATCTTGGCTCTGGCATTCTGAGAAAAATTTCTACCTTGATGGTATCCAAGCACTAGTCAAATGCTAGGATAAGTGCATTAGTGTAACAGGGGATTATCTAGAGAAATAAATGTAGTTTTTCTCTCATAACTGTGTTCTATTATTCTGCACAATCAACTGTCCTGGTTTGACTGCAAAGCCCTTCGTATTTTATTTCCTAGCTTCATTAATACAAATGATCATCCAATGTTCCCAGGAATCACAACAGAAAAATATTTGCATCATCTAGAGATTTCGTGTTAAAAATCTTCAATTTTCCACAGATATCGATGGCCAAAAGTCGATGACAACAAAGGTGGTCTTGCTTGTCTGTATTATTATTATGTTGGACACATGTTTTAAAACTGAAGCTATTAAATGTAATCTAAACTCACAGATCAAATTCCAACTCAAAATGCCTTTTTCTTATACTAAAATACCAAACCATACACAAGCCTACCTATTAGTGTTATCGTGCTTTACAGTATACGTGAGGGGCTGTTTTTCTCTTGCACTAATTTACAGTAGTTTCCATGCACGGAGGTGTCCTTGGAGATTAAGCTCCGGCAGCATTCTGTAATTCCAGCCTCTTTGTTCCACTCTTCGGGGGACAGCCAAGCAGGAGCTGGGCCACAGAGGAAGGCGCCAGGCACACACTGAGTTTTCCAGTCAGAAATTGGGACTTAAGGGGCCACTAAGAAAGCTGTGCTACTTCGAAAGGGAGTAAGGAGAGCGGCAAGGAACACAGCACCATACACCATACAGCAGGCCAAGCGACACATCAGTTTTACCAGGGAAATTACACAAAAATATGGAAGACAAGAGCAACACAAGGACTCTTAACAGTTTTAGAGAAGGATCTAGTTTCTTAATCAAAGCTAGTTTCTGATAGATTTTGTTGCTGTCATTGCTGTTTTATGCTGCTGTGATTTAAATTAGGTTCTACTGGCTTGCTATAGCAGCAAAGCAATTTCAAAGAGAGAGAGAGAGAGAGAGAGCTGTAAAATGTACAATTTGATGCTGTTTGAGGCTAAATTAAATTTAAATCTTCCACAGCAGACATTTTTTGCCACAGAAAGTAAGTTAAGGGCATAAGTACTATTAATAACAATTATTATTATAGTATTAGTAGGAGTAGTAGTAGTAATAGTAATAGTGGTAGTAGTAGTACAGTAGTAATACTATTGTAAACTCACTTTATTAGAGATAAAAATAAATAATAAATAATAGCAATACTGTACATCATTATTGAACGGCTAATGTGTTCTCAACAGACATGAATAAAGATATGAATAGATATGAATAGAACTGTAGAACTGTAGACTTGGGAGCGTGAAGTTTTATATTATAATAATAATAATAATAATAATAATAATAATAATAATGGTCTATTTTAAAGCCCTTTTAATATAGACTACACCCACTTCATGTTATACCGCTACAGATATTTGGAGCGATATCATCTCTATCAATGTACTGTATATTTTTGTGACTGCAGGGTTGTACAGCTGTCCGATGGTTTCGGGGCATACTTGCTCTGCATGCAAAGTAAAATGGAAGAACAGAATTCAGCATTAAAAAAGACTCTACACTTCAAGACAAATACAAAAATACACTAAATATAGAGCGGAACTCTCACACTGTGTCCAACATTGCAGACTTTTCCAAAAGTGCTGTGAGACTCGACAGAGAAGGATCAACTGTAAGTTTCCTCTTAAGCCCACTGGCTCGAAAGGGATATAGGATACCAGGAATCAGCAATAAACTATGAACATTTCAAAAAATAAAAAAGCACACAATATGTATATATGATTAGTTTTGTGGTATTACTGCTGTGTCCATGGAATGGTAGATAGACATTTGGGAATCACCAAAAGTAAAATAAAACTAGACTGTTTAGTTGGTGAATCACTTCAGTCAGAACCTGAGTACTGAATGTTCAAAACTAGCAAGTAACAGAATTATTTTAATAATTAATAATAACAACATGTATATCATATTGTCAAAACTACATTATGGTTGAATTCATGAATCTGGTCAGAGGATGTGCATTAATTGCATTACAAGGGGGACACCAGGGACCACGAACCTTACAGGATTTTGGAAAAGTCTGTAATGTTGGACACAGTGTGAGAGTTCCGACTCTTTATGTAGTCTGTTTGAATCCTATATTTCACTTTGAATGAAAAGCAAGAATGACCCAAACCATCAGACAGCTGACAAACATTACAGTCACAAGAATATACTGTACAAGGATGGAGATGATATGTATCTGAATTACACCACCAGTGTTACACCACCAATGAGCCCCTGCGTGTCACATGTCTTTGTTGAAATGCTCCAGTTTGGAGTTTGTTCCTCATTTACTTATGTATTTAAGTTCTGATTTTTTTTTTTCTATGTCACTGTTTCTTATTTCTGGTATGTTTCTATGTCTAGCTCCTAATTCATGTTCATGCCACATGTCTTATCATAGTTTTTTTTTTTGCACTCGTTTTACACAATGTTTATCAAAGATGATTATACATCTACAGTTTCTGTGCCTTTAATAACTGACATGAGCGACAGGCGTTAATAGTTATGTTCTCATTGGAAAAGGTTATTCAGTACATTCAGGTCATCAGCTAACTTCGTTTTATTGCCACATAACCTGACCAACTGAAGAAACCCCAGATCATAACACTGCAGCTTTCCCAATCCTCTGAGTTCTCATCACATTGTGAGATGTGGAAATGCCCTTACTCTCACTATTAAACATAGCTGTGATTTCTGCTGTCAGGTTTAAGTGATGTCCATTCATGAATTTTTCTGACCACATTTCTTCAACGCAGTTGACGGTTTAGCAAAGTCTTTACAGGTTGTACATTTACATTTAGGCATTTGTCAGATGCTCTTACCCAGAGTAACTTACAAAAGTTTCTGTCATTGGATAGATACTTGCACTGGTTTCTAGGTTACTAACTAAGGACCATCAGTCAAACACTGTTAGGAAGTTTTTTTTTGTTGTTGTTGTTTTTGAGCATATCATACCTTACTGTTTTTAATAATGTACTGTACTGGACAGTTCCTAACCCAATTCTAGTACTTTCAAATCTCCTTAAATGTTTTTGTACTTGATGTAGGCCGATAATTTTCCCCTTTAGAAGCAGTGACTCTTTTTTGACCAGGCGGTGTACAGTATGTGCATTTAATAGTTAATCCACCCACTCCCCCACTGTTATTCCTTTCATTGCTTATGAATTCTCAGTAGTCAGAAGGTACTAATTCATTTTCTGTTTCTGCAGATTAGGAGTTCCCAAAATTGCCAGTAGTGTCTGTTTATGTGTAGTGATTGTCACACTGTCTATAGGGTGTACCCCGCCTCATGCTCAAAATTTCTTGGAATAGGCTCAAGGCCCCTGCAACGGAATAAGCTGTATAGAAGATGAATTAATTAAATTGTGTGATTATAGTAACAGCTCATTTACATGAATTTTTTAGGAAATTGACCTTCTGCACCTGATGTTACACTGTCTGTCCACCACGTATGGCAAGAGGGACCTTACTGACCAGACATCAGTGCCAAAACCTACATTCAAAAAAACATGTTGACATCTTAAACACTCATAGTCGCAGGAGACTTGAGGCACGAGGCGGTACACCCTGGACAGGGTGCCAATCCATCACAGGGCACACACACATACACACACACTCATTCACACACTAGGGACAATTTGGGAATGTCAACTAACCTAATCTGTATGTCTTTGGACTGTGGGAGAAAACCGGAGTACCTGGAGGAAACCCAGCAAGCACGGGGAGAACATGCAAACTCCATGCACACAGACTTCAAGGCGGGAATCGAACCCCAAACCAGAAGGTGCGTTCCGACAGTGCTAACCGCTAAGCTATTGTACTGACTCATCTTAATTAATAATTTCAAATTACAATGCTTATTAGTTTGTAACACAAAACTGAATCCCAAATCCCTCTCTAACCCCTGAACAAAGGCACTACTTGGAGTGTGGAACATTGATTCAACACCCTACATAACACACTGGCTTTGCATTTTACGCTATTTGGGATTCAACCCAGAAATTAATTTTTAAAATAGTTGGCTATTAATTTGAAAGGTTGAAATAGTATTAGTTATCATTACCTGCACTTAATTTGATGAATTGTAATGCGCAGCATATTCCATATCATTGTCTCATTTGCGACAGAAGCACTGAATGAGCTAATGGTCCACCAAATCCAGGAGGAATCAAATATCTGAGATAATTGTTTAGCACTTTATGATAACCAATCAAACTTCTGCGAATAATAATATCGTCATTACCCTTCTTCATCCACGCTTATTTCTGTTCAGTGTGAACAACACACTGTTCCATTGCTAGGTTACTCTTATCTTTGTGGCTGCGAAATACATCTCAAATGTAATTATCAAAGAAAATCCATAGTGGACTTATGTCGATTTTTTAAGTATTATTTAACAGAGACATATGTATACTCACTGAGAGGGTGAAATGTGATGTGGCGAATGGTCTCCAGTTTTAGCTTTTTCCAACACTCAGTAAGAGCACTTTTTCTGATGGGCAAATTGATTCACATGCATGGAGCACAGAATTGTTGAAAGTGTGCCTGCGCAGGGAGAATGCCACACACTGCATTCTACATTGTGCGATATGCCAAGCGGTTTTTTTTTTTTTCTTGCTGTAGTATGACAGACTTTTCTTTTCTCCGGCTACACTGTAATTTGCATTTCACAAGGATTTAAATACATATAAAGTGACAACTTCGTCTCTGAAGTGGGCATGGAATAATTAGGACCATCTAGGATTTTAATTAAATTAGCAAAACCAGAATTAACTCTGGGCTTCAAACAGTCTGCTTAAAAAGACCCATATTGTATATTCACTCAAATCTTTTCCATATCTGTCAAGTTCAACTCTCAGTCTTCACAACAAACTGTGCACACATGTGGAAGTGTTTTTTACAGTACAATTCTGCTTTTATGATTCCTTAATAAAGGCAGGATCCTTTAAATAAAGAACAGATTGCATATTTACTCACTTTGACGAGTGGAACCGAATCTAGCTAACAAACAGCTCAGACGTTTCATGTCTGTCCTTGTTCACTTGAACATGAAGCCTGGAGACTCTTTATCGCTCAGGAGTGTGGATCGAGTTACACATGTACCTCTTTTATTAAGAGGGAATCTGGAACGGTTCTCTTCTCCGACATGGGAAAACGATTAATAAAATCTTTTCATGGCTCGATAAATTTCACATGACACAATGTGGATCGCATCGAGTGTGCTGCAAGAAGTATGATTTTAAATGTGATGTCCAGTACAGTTGTTTCTGTGCTTCCTCCTCAAAACTAGGTCAATATGTTTGTATTATTGCTGTAGTTTCCCTGTCATACTCACAGATTGGCAGAGGGAGGAGACCCACCCAGTGCCTCAGCGCCGACTGAACAAGGGAACCTCAGTAACATGGAGTCGAACATTAATCTAGAGACAAGGAAACTGGAGTAACACACAGCTGCTGGCCAGCATGAGGAGATTCACAACCAATCAGTCCACACCAGGTGGTCTCAGTGAGTCCACTCTGCCATTACGGACACTTACTCTCACACACACACACACACACACACACAGTGAGCACAAAGCTTTTACCTACTGTAGATATCTTCTTTACATTTCCTAGACAGACACAACCAGAGGTAACTCACGACATTACCTCATGATTAACGCTCTCGTCGTATTTTCTGTCACTCACTCAGTCTTTCAACATGATTATGTAATCACATAAACACAAGCAGGGCCTGCTTTGTGTCTGATGGAATAGCTTACAACACTCCTGAATGCCAGCGACCTACTGTAACTCTAAGGCCTACAGATCACCATGGCAACCTGCAAACCTGCACACACTTTTGCAGTGTTGAGAGAGATGGTGGTTAATTATTTCCCATGTAAAAAATAAATAAGCAAATAAAACGTCAGTGCAAATATTGCCAGATAATTCCAAAATAAAGTTGTCACAATTTGGCAGGAGGAGGAAAACCCCCAACACAGCAAAACACACGCGTCCACACGCACAAACCCTACACACAGACTTCTCCTGTAACTGTATGATTTATAGGGACGAGTGCTGAGTGTCCAGCATTTCTGTTGGACAGCTGAGAAGCGGAATATGTGAGGCCAGGCACCAGGCAGGCACCTCATGCCATCCATCTTCCTTTTTAAACCCTTCAAAGAGCCACAACATGTTTGAGGTAGGGCGACTGGTATGAGTAGAAACATACCTGTGCACTAGAGAAACCACAGCCATTTACCGCCGAGTAGGAAAAAAGGTCTCAGACATTGAAATGACCCGCAGGTCAAAATCACTCTGAGGTCTTCATCTGAAAAACAAACAGGTGAGTGAAGAGCGCTGTATATGTATTGGCTGAAAAATCCATGTATGTTTGCCAGGTGAATTTATTTCCAGCAAAATCATATTTTTTTTCTCTTTTATTTTTATTTTTTTGTAATGAATGCCAGGAAGTAAAGGAAGTCATCAAACTCTTCAGATCAAAGTAGGAAGTTTTAGAGATGGGCAGCTCAAACATCAGGACTGATGGGAACGCAGAGGTGGAGAATGTTTGGCACTGCGTGAGGACCACACAGCGCTGTATTCAAACTCAAGCTCTGAGCTCACACTGAGAGAGTCGCTGGCTCACGGGCACCAGAAACATTCCGGAATTCAATTGATTTATCTTTAAGTCATGCCAGTTCTCCGCACTGACTAATATAGCTGAAACAAAACCTTCCTCAATGCATTTTTTAAATACAAAAACAGAAATGTACCCATTAATGCTTGCCAGTTGATTGCTTTCAAGTTTAAGATACAAAAAGTAGAGACACAATTTCCGAGTGGAGCTCACTCTGCAAATCTTGGAAGTTCCTCAAATATTACATAGAACCATTCAGCATTTCAGTTCTTCCTTGGAACCCTAATAGTTCTTAAGATTGCTATGAACAGTTTTGCAGGCAGGTCACCATCAGTGAACAGTTGTTAGCATGACTTTGGGCATGGGGTGGGGTACACCCTGTCATGAGAATCCATGCACAAACACACACACACACACACACACACACACACACACACACACACACACACACACACACAC
>JAQMYL010000012.1:26655355-26670226 GCA_030014365.1 Clarias pachynema
CATATATGTGATACATATACATATAAATAAATATAAAAATAAAAATACAGGTGACTATATTTAGTATATTCAATCTATAAAAATTGACATACAAAGGAAAAAGAGTTTGTAAAATAAAAGCAAGCTTTTTACTGCATGCTTCTTATTGACTGATATTTTTGATAATTTAGACTGTTACTGTCCCTGTGTAAGTTTTTTGTTCCTAACAAATGTGAAAAGCTTTATATATTATAACTAGTTAAAGGAAATGTGGGCTGTGGACTTTAACAAGTAAGCAGGTAGATCATATCAACAGCAAAAGACCTCAAAGGAAACATCATACAGGGAAAAGAAGTCATAAAATGCCTGAGAGACTAATTTGCTCTCTACTGCTTTACTTGGGGCAAATCATTTGTCAGGAGTCTTTAGTTAAAAGAGCTTCTGGGTGAGAAAGGCAGTCTGTTTGCTATTATACACTAATGAGTAAGTGTGTTAAAAAAAAAAAAAAAGTCAGGTATATTGCATTGCAAAAAAAGAAATAAAAAGAACACATGTTGTCCAGAAGCAAGTGACTGTAGCCATCCACGAAGGGCTGTAATGTATTTGTAATGTAAGGGGCTCCATGTGAATCGATGCATGCAAATCATTATCTCAAAAGCAGGAGCTCACAATATATTTTGATGCCTGAAGCAATTTTCACAAAAGACTTCCTTTTTTTAGGGAGTGTGAATTACAAATGCATCCATTGCAGTTGGAAAATAGCAAATTATTCCATCTTTAAGGTTTAGAGAGTTCTTCAAGTCAGGCATAAAGACCTAAAAACTAAATCCCATCTAACAGCATGGAACTGTGTGACTGAAGCCTCTGTAATGTTTTAAAGGCGCCTATGGCAGTGCTGAATGAGCATGTCTGCTGAGTGAGCTGGCAAGTCCAGCTTGGAGGAATTCCTAGAATTCCCTTGATGTGTCTGTGGGTGGGATGCTAACATAAAAGTGAGCCATGAAAATCGATGTATGCAGGTTTAACAATCTGTAGAACATCAAACTGACTACTTTCCTGGGAAAACAGGACAGCAATGAATAATTAATCAGTCAGCATAGGCATGCAATTATCAACAATATTCTTTATATTTGGTAACATTATAACCAAGCTTGCATCCCCTGAATTGTATTTTAGTATCTTTAAATTAAATCAGCATTTTTTATGGAAAAGAAAACAACCATCTGCAACAGTTTGCGTTGGCAGGAGGGCATTTGTGCTGCCCAACAATCATGAAAATCCCTGAGCAAAGGATTTTAAACAGCAGGCATGGACTTTTTTCATGGCAAGTCAGAGCTGTTTTGGAGAATATTTCTCTCTTGCAGAGACCTGGAGATGCTCCAGAACATTAGCCAAACATTCATAAGGAGGCAATGCTCTAATCCTGGATGAGCACTCAGCGACGCCGGATTATTCAGCCTGATGATGGGTGGGTCGGATTGCTTATTTCAGCTCTTCTGTTTAAAGCAGAAGAGGGAAATGGGGAAGCGATAAAATGGAAGGATTTTTCTAGCTCTCTAGTTTTTTTTGGATGTTGGTTGCATTTTTACAAAAAGCTGGACATGGACGTGTATGTGATCATGGGAAGAACCTTGTTGCCTTGAGTGACAGCAACTCAGAAAAGCTTTCCTCCTGCCGTAGTGTCTCAGAGCTGGGGGGGAATAAAGTTAAGGGGGCACATTCTCCTTGAAATGAAAGGTCCCATATAGAAGACAGAAGGAAGTCCTTGGGTGCATTATGCTCAGTTTGCACCTAAGGAGAGCCAGATTGGCCCATTGCCTCATGAGAGCACTTAGGTATCTCTCCAGCTGAGTTACAGTGAGGGGCAGGAATGTTTCCTATAAACAGGCTCCAAATTTAAAGCTGCGTGTCAAGCTCCCTGTAGTAATTTACTATGTGGGAGTTCATGCCAAACTTATGAAGCCGTGTGGGTCTCTATAAATGAAACTTTCCAATGATGACACAAAAGTATGATCCAGATTGGATTTTTGTCCTTTTTTAAATTTTACATTGATGACACTGAATATAAAAGTCCTGCAGCATATGCAAGATTTAGCTAAAGTCAGATTTGTGTTGGATAAAAGCACAAAATTTTGCATGAGTTTTCCTACTCAGAAAATTAAATTCTGTAAAATCAACATTTACAGCATGAATAGACGACACAATAGCATCTTTAATCTTTAAATGATGTTACACTGTATATGAAAGCATAAGCTTTAGCACATGACAGAGTTTAAAAATGTTAAAAACGACATCAGCTGAACAAGACTTTAGAAGAAGTGCAATTGCTTATATTTAAAATAAGACACCCTAGCGTGGAAATCTGACAAATAAAAAATCTAAGTGGAAATTTAACAAATAGTCGTTTGTCTGGTATTTTGTATTATATAACTGAAATGAGTTATATATAAATTATTAAACCTACAATATTTCTGGTCATTCTTTCAACCTTGAAATAATCTTACAATTCTTCGAAGCAAAATTATCTGTCACTAGATTAAAAAGTCCAAAATTAGTTTTATTGTAATATCAAGACAACACTTGATGCAGGTAATAACATGAAACACTCAATACATTTGATGACATTAAGGACATTTCCACCTAAATAGATTTTTTTCCCCCCAGTGTAGAATAGCAATGTAGGAAGTGGAGGTGCTGACTTTTAGGTCAGACATAATATATTAATACAATTATAATATATAACTAATATATACAGTTAGACGGATATCACATGTCACGTGTACATGTATGGAGCTTAATATTCTAGCACCTTCAATGTAAAATGGTTTCACGTCAGAGGATGTTAAAATATAAATGATTGTGACCCACTTGAAATGATCATCTGTAGGTGTGACGTATCATTCAGTTACACAAAAAATGGCTGAAGCGTGTGGCAAGGAAATATCAGTGTAGTAATTAATAGCTCTCTAGTCTATTGTATTCATCACCAATGAGCATAAAGAAATACAATTCACAAGCACAACATGCTCGTTTCTACCAAGCCTTGCTACATCCCCGGGCTCCTTTTGTCACATGTATGTAATTGGCTGTTTGGGGTGTAAAGAATGCTGTGAATTTCGTTTAAAGTGAGTCTTCAGAAATCCAGAAGTGCTTGCTGATATGTAAGAATCTTCATATTGATGAATCATTTTTCATACACACACACGCGCTACCATAGATGAGTTTTTTTTTTTCTCCCTGTGTGACACAATGAACATATTTCATGTCTAGCTGAAATGCTCCTTGGGCGCCACCTTCTTGCCACATCTGGCCTCTTTTTCTTCTTCCTAAAACACACATGCACACACATACACACACTCCTACATAAGGATTGACTCTTTGTGAGGGCTCCCCGAGTCATAACCTCCCCTCCCACTCGTCCTCTCTTCCTTTCCACCCCCCTTCTCTCTCTCTCTCTCTCTCTCTCTCTCTCCCCTCCTTCACTCCCTCAACCTGCACTCAGACAGTTGTGCTTAAACTTTCCCATCACTGCGCTGGTCCAGAGCCTCCTCTATAACAAGCTGGAGCACAGCCTCAGGCAGCAGAATAAGAGAGACACTTGCCTTGCTCAGATCACCTGGGGGACATACACTCACACACACCTCATCACGTAGCCCCTGGATTCCTGTTGCCTCAGTTCTGGTTGATTCATTGACTTTAAATGAGTTTGGTGAAGATAAGAAGAAAGAAGACAGCAAGTTTTTTATTTTTTTTACTTTTATTTTTTTAAGAAAAGTGACACATCTTGGGAGAGTTAGTTTGGTGATTTTTTTTTTTCCTCAACAAAAAAGAAGACATCTGGGGTTACTTCTTGACTGGGGTTTGGTTTTATTTCATAGCATCCTGGACACTTTGAACTTTATCAGTCTTTTGGGTACTGAGAGGACATAAGCAAGAGGCCAGTCTGAGAGAAAGACATCGCTGTTGGGAGAGTAAGTCCTGTCTGTGTGTGTGTGTGTGATTGAGTGTGTGAGTATAGTTGTATGTACGTTGTTTCTCAGCTGACTTGGGCTTTGCTAAGTTTTGTTGTGGCCCCTAGGACTGGAATTTATTTTTTTTCTGAAGCATGATGAACTGGTTTGAGTTAAACACATCCTGTATCCTCATTCTCAAAGCAGCGTATTGCAGAAAAACAGGGCCGACATTTATGTTGTGGTTTAAAATAAATTCTTCCATTGTCTGTTTGCATTTATACACCCAATATGGCAACACAATGAACAACTATGGGCAGAAGTTACATTTCCGTTTACCGGGCCAAGTTTACAGATGAGTCAGATACTGAGAAATGATGTGTCCTCCAGCACGTGGGCTCGGATATTTATCTAATGAGCGCCTGTGTTCTTTTTTTTTTATTTTTTATTTTGTAGATTTCAAGGATGTTGTGTTCAAGGAGGATTCTTCAGCAGTGGTGCTTGGCTGTGTTTTTGTTGTGTTCTCCTGTGCCACATTACGGCAGGCCCATCGACGCCCTCAGCAACAGAATGTAAGTCAATGTGCCTTTCAAACTTGACGATAATAACTTTAATGTGTGAGTTTGAGAAAATTTGGAAAAACCAACAGTAATCAAAATGAACAAATAAATAGGTGTTGTAAGTTTTTTTTTTTTTCTGCTACTCTTACTTATATCACCTGTCGGACAGTGTGAGAGTGATGTGGGTGGTTGAACCAGGATGGAAAATGTGCTCATTTGGAGATCGTGCTAAAGGTTGTTTTCTTTACTAGCGCCCACCTGTGTGTTTACTTAGAGGGGGTGAACGCTCACCCTGATGGAGCGCTCCGACACCCTCCACCTTCCCCGCTTCTCAGATCACTCCCTTCTTAACTTCGTTACCTTGCCAGTTACCTGCTTCCATCCGTTTCTCAGGCATCTTGTGCCACAAGGGGTTCGCTGTCTGATAGAAAGGAGCAGCAGAGGTGAGGAGTAAAAAGAGTGCGAGAGAGAGAGAGAGAGAGAGAGAGAGAGAGAGAGAGAGAGTGCTGATGCTGGACTAGGCGGTGGCCCAAGCTAAACGCTCTCTCCTGCTGGAGTACATTACACCGAGCCGAGTAAATGTGCTTTCATGTCCGGCGCAACCCTGACCAGGGCCCAGGATGCAAAACATAGTTCTGGAGAGCCATTTGCTTTGGAAAGCTAATCTCCCATAATGCTCGTGCACTCCTTGGTGCTCCCTGGTTTAACCTTCCAATCAGGTTTTAATGAAGAAACAGAACCAGGGTGTGTATGACCGTGTGTATATGTCATGATTCATGTTTTGGGGAGAAAAACCTGTTTATGTGAGAGCTAGCGAGAGGCCGAGAGAGAGAGAGAGAGAGAGAGCGAGAGAGAGAGAGAGATGTTTGACTTTGTGTTTGCTCTTCACTCATCTTGTTTTGTACTGGGAGTTTTCCACAATGTTAATGGAATAAGTACTAAATATTAATGAAATGGCTTCTATACAACATTACGAATAACACAGACAAATTTCCATTTGATACAGAGGCAGGGTATTTTTGGTCAGATGATACAGTCAAATTTGAAATGGAGCAGAGACACACACTCAGACTGTGTGTCTGCTGTCTAAAAAGCTCTGACTGAGCTCGTTTTCATAGTTTTCGCATTACAGGGAGGATCTGTTGGAGCTGTCGTGTTGATGCAGGATTGAGCCCTGGGCTGATTCATATGTCTGCGTGTGTGTGCGCGTGTATATGTGTGCGTGTGTGTGTGTGTGGTCTGTAGTCCCATACAAGCAAGTTCCAAACGTGTTTGTTTGTTGGTGGTGGAAGGTGGTGACTGGTTGTTGGATGAGAGCACGGGCTTGGCCATTCACGGCTCTGTTTAATGATGTGTGTCGCGTTGCTGAGGACTGCGTCATTTCACCTTTGACCTCCGAATAGTCAGGCTGCTCTCGTTACTCTGCCACCTACGCTGAGTGAATTGTTCTTTAAAGAGGAACTGATCCTGCTGGTCTATTTATCAGCACAAATAACATGCCAGGCGAATGGAAGCCTTTGATTTTTTTTGATTGATTGACTGATTTTTGTCAGAACTTGTACTAATGCAGTCTAATCGTCTAATTTTAGTCCAGATAATAATAAACTCTCACTTGAGCGGAGGGAATTAAGGTGCTGGATTTAAACAGCACAGGTCTTTCATCAGGATCCTCTCAAGATCTTTGTAGGAGCTCACAAAACATCCAAAAGGGCGTTTACTGTATGTAACAAGCTTATGCCGACATGCCGGCGCAGTTGACAAGCTGCCATTGAGCACAATGCCTCCTACTGGAGTTTAAACTGGCCACGTCCCAAGTCAGCCAGAGAAGATCAAACACATATGCGTACAGAAAGATTGCAGAAAGTACACGCATTACATTACAGGGCCAATTACAGGGCACTCCCACCAAAGCTCTGTTTTTTAAAACAACACAGATAAGCATCTTCACATCTTCTGGTAGACCAGAAAGCAACCGCCTGACAGCTCCAGGTTTTTTTTTCCCTTTTTTTCCCTCCTGCCTCACTTTCTATCTTTAGACGCATCTGAAGTGATCCTCATGTTTAAAGTTAAAACAATTATAGATTATTTATTCTAATATGTTTTACAGCAAATACTGATAGTTGCATTAAAATTAATTATTTTTTCTTAGCTATGATTTTTGCACAGCTATTTGAAAAAAATAATAAAAATAAAAAAAAGATTTAAAGCAAATTTTAAAACTCCTACTGTATAAATCTTTGTTTAAGAAACATCTGAGCAGTTACTTTTAATCAATGGAAAGTATTAAAAGGGTGTGTGAGTGCTATAAATGTAAATATAATCCGTTCATAAAAATAGGCGTTTGCAAAAATATAACTGTCCATCAAATATGGTATGAAACAGACATGAATTAAGTAGCATGCTTTGCTCATTTCTCACACACTTAAGTTTACAGGGTTTTTTTTTGTTTTTTTACAGTCCCCGCTTATGAGAAATCATTAAGCAGTGCTTATTTACTTGGCATTTTCCTCTATGAACTGACTCAGTCCCACATTCTCAATAAATCATGTAATAAGTGTGCACTAATCCCATACATGATGGCATGATAACAAAGGCATGATTTGTTGGCATGATGAATTTCTGTCTGCTCGTGTCCCTGTCCTCTGTGAAGCATCCAAAATTGTCTTGGACATTTTTACTACATACAGTAGGTGATCCAAAAGCACAAATATTTTGTAGTCGGTTTAGATTATAATACAAAACTGTGAGAGGGAAAATTTATCACGAATCAGTGTATAATGCATACAATGAAGCATATCAAATTTGACATAAGGTCATGGTAGTGTATTTTCGGCCTTCTGTGTAATATAATATCATACTAGGGGCCGTCTTAATCCAAGATTCTAAGATTAAGAACAAGGGCTTCTTGTGTGTGTAAGTGTGTGTGTGTGTGTGCTGACATTCAGCTTTTTACCCTTTGACATGTCATTTTATTCCCATCAGTTAACTTATCTGCGCGCACAAAGCAACTGGATTTTGGCGTTTATAGAGCAGCAGTTAATGCTTTCAGGAAAGTTCTCGCTCATAAACTATTTAGGACATGTTTTGGGGATGATAAACTGTTTTTTCCAAAGAAGGGGAAACTCATCTAAAAAGTGCCTGGCGAATAATTCTCTATAAGATCAGTTTAGCAGAATGGTGAGGAAATTTATATTCATTCCTGAGGGTTTTTTTTTTTTTTTCTGAGACAGACACATATTTACCTGTTAAAATGAACAGAGGGAGGAGCTGAGACTGATTCCTGAGTGGCTTATGGTGGATTAAATAAGCCATGGAAGACATTATTTCACACTGCGTTTGTTTAAATAGCGCAATCATGTAGGGAATATGGAGCCACATGGGATTCATTCATCAAGTGATGGTCCAGAGTGGCGGACGGCTAAAAAGAGGCTGAACAGGTATAAAAGAGGAATGTTCCAATGATGGATACAGTATTTGTTTCTTTTGGACTGTGCTAAGACATGACTGAAATTGTCCTGATATGACCAGGCCATTCATCACTTCTAACAGTTCACTTATTACTTGACTGCCACCTACTGGTAGGTACTGAGCCATGCCTGCCAGCTCCTACCCAGCTGCAGGAGAGCGAGTGTCAGACCCACCGCCGCTCTCTCCCGAGCGAAAGAGCGAATATTTTGAAATAGCCCCGAATTATGCTTTACTTTGGCACATTGAACTCACCAGCTCTGTGATATGTGTAATTGTTTCAAGACATTTGGACCATGTGCCCGGTATCCAAAAGTGCATACGATAGCAAAGGATTTGTTTTCAGCTGCAGAAGCAATCGTCAGAAGGAACAAGCACCTTGTGAATTGTTTTAAGTGGCATGCAATTAGATCATTAATTAGAATTAATGCTAAACAAGTATAGGCTCCCTTAAAACTTTAATTGTCCTTCCTCTAAAGAAGGTTCCGCGTGATTATTGGCTTTTGGTTTCGTTCAGGAATGCGCAGCCAGAGACAGCTCTGATTAAGTGTGTTTAAAACTGAGAGTTAACTACGTGAAGGGTGTCTCAAAACAGTTAAAAACCTCAACACCCCCACAGCAGGTCGGTCCATGGCCCTGCGCATTATTCGCATTATTCGTTTCACATCATCACTCAGTGATTTATTATGGTTAGATGAAGGGATCTGGAACTGTTGAGTCTTTTGGGGAAAGGCTGAACAGGGCCCAAGGCCAAGGGCCGAGTTTCACAAGGCTGCAACAAGGATTTGGCACGGTGTCTATCTTCGGTGTGGATTTTAAAGTTAAAACGCATCGTTTTATTTGGGGGTTGGATTTGGGGCTGGATTATGATTATAATGATTATGATTGAAACCAGACGCACACAACATTTGCTTATACACCATGGATTGCTGCAAAAATAAATGTAAAGTTGCACACAAAACCACATCAAGTCAAAACTACACTTTTTGAATGATTTGGATATTGAAATGTTGTTTCAGCAAGTTAGCTTAAGGTGCTTGGCTTAATTTGTTTAATTAACATGATTTGTACATTTTGGAATGGTGTATATTTAATATCTTGCATATATCGTATGTCTGGTTGAAGGTCTGGGTCAAGCAGTGTCACTTTACTTTAAGATGTTATCTAATCTCCACCACTCACCCATACACTCACCCTCTCTCCTTTTCTCTCTCTCTCTCTCTCTCTCTCGCTCTCTCAGGAAGCGGTCAGTGACGCATGCCCAGCTAATGCACGACAAGGGTCAAACACTGCATGACTTCAAGCGGCGCATGTGGCTGCACGAGTTGCTGCTGGATGTTCATACAGCCGAGCTCCGTGACGTGCAGCAGCGTGGTGGAAGTGGTGCCATCAGTGTTGGTGTTCCCATAGGGGTGGGCATGGGCATCAGTATGAGCCCAGGCACAGCTAACCCTAAGCATGCTGGTGGCACCAAGAACCTGCCAATCAGCTTTGGCCCAGAAGATGAGGAGGGCACTAACCTACCCCAAGAGACCAACAAGTCACAGATCTACAAAGATGGAGCGCCCAAGGCCGGGATGAAGAAGAAGAAGAAAGGAAAAGCTGGAAAGCGGAGGGATGGAGAGAAAAGGAAACGACGAACCCGGTCACTCGACAGGCCAGAGGTTATCGAACCAGACACTGGCTTCCACTTGGAGCAGCAAATACACACCACCCAGCAGGCAGCAGTGCACTAGAACACTGTCAGATTCTGACAACGGTAAAGCAACCTCATCTTACCACTTAATATTATAGCAATCTGTCCATGATGGTGGCAATCATTATAGTCAGTATTTATGGACATTATAGCCTATGTGTGTACAGGCTATAATGAGCACTCCACGAAATATCATCCTAGCAGTTAAAAACTTCTTTTCAGCAAAACAAATATAAATCAAATATTTCCAGACACTCATTCATTTCAAGCTTTTTTTTTAAATTCTATTAATAAATTGTTTTATAGCTTATTTATAGAACAAAATGGTTAAAGCGAGCACAATTGTAGCCCAGTGGGTAAGGCATTGACTTACTGCTTGTAAGGTGAGGGGCTCAAACCCCAGAACCACCAAGCTGCCACTGTCAGAAATATACGTAGAAAAATGTTGATCTGAAAAGTTCTTCTGTATAAGGTTGTCTACCAGAGATTGTAAATGTAGAATTCGAGCTAAATTAGACTTTTTTTCAGGCATTGTTCCTTGCTAAGATGTTAAATAAGTGATGAGGATCATTCGGCATGAAGTAATCTGAAGAACTAAAACTGATTATTAAAAAGATAATAATAAATGTAAAGTTTTAATAGTTATATAATATAACTATAAATAGTCTTTGTTAAGACTATTTATAGACAAACAGTAGTGTGCAAAAGTTTTAGACATTTATACACATTTCCATAATTTTCTTTTAATCTTGTGAAGCTGCCCATCATGTCTATATTATTATTATGTAAAAACCATTCACAATTTTACATTACAGAAGATTATTTGCATCCCTGTAAGGAAAGCAGCATATTATATGACAGACCAGTTTTTAGATGGCAATGAAAAAATGAAATGTAGACTCCTGGGTTTGCATGAAAATTGAAATGAGCCAGTGGGACAAAGTTACCAGAAGAACTTGTGTTCTCCAGTACGCTTAGAAAAATGTAAATATTCATCTGTAATTTTATTTATTTATTACTTTTTAAGTTATGCATGAAAATAGTGAATGATTTTCTACATAATAATTCAGACATGATAAACATAGACTGCATGGCGGCACAGTGGCTTAGTGGTTAGCACCGTCACCTTGCGCCTCCAGATCCTGGGTTCGATTCCCGTGTCTGGTCTGCGTGCATGAAGTTTGCATGTTCTCCCCGTGCTTGGTGGGTTTCCTCCCACAGTCCAAAGACATGCAGATTAGGCTAATTGGCATTCCCAAATTGCCCGCAGTGTGTGAATGTGTGTTTGAATGTTGATGGTTGTACAAGATGGGAATAAATAAAAGGGTCACCATTGGCCTCCATTGTCCCTAATTGGACTACAGGGGTTTCTAGATGGAAGGATAAACATATCCAGTATGACTACATTTGTACTACAAATAATATGGTGCATAAGACTTTTGCCCAGTAATGTAATTACTTTAAGTATTTCGGTATTTCTTATATTACGAACTTTTGCATAAGTGTGACTATATTTGAAACATGTTTAGACATTTTAGCAGTATATTAGTGTCACTGAAAGTACACACACACACACACACACACACACACACACACACACACACACACAAATACCTTGGCAAAAGTTCTCCACTTCCATTCCCATGTTTCCGCATGAGGAACCACACACTGTTTAATGTTGAGTGGAGGGTTGGGATCACTCTGACTTCTCAGGTCTTCTTTGCATAATCGCAAACACCTGTACAGATGTACCCTGTTCAGAAAAATTATAATTCATCAACATACCTATTATGTAATTACATGGAATTACTGTGATTTAAAATTTGAAGAATAATGCGAAATGTCTCTCTGAAGCTGACCTGGACCTGTCTCTTTGTGTTTTGTCTTTCAGATTCATAAGGACTTTATACATTCTACATGGAGACCAAAATGCTCATGTTGCAGTATTCACTGTCACAGTGATAGTTTGAAGAGTTGATAGCAAAAATCTATATATTTATTGTATGTAAATATTTTTTAATTAATGATAAACACATAATAATGATAATGATAAAACATTATCCCATTGCTCTGTGGGGCTATAGATTTTCATCTTTGTGAATACTTTTGCTTTATTCTTTTCCTTGTTTATATATATATATATATATATATATATAAAACAAGATGATACCAATTATCAATGTCAGATTTGCAGTAATTTATTTTTGTGTTTAAATGGTATATTTATTTTGTAAAGTTATCAAGGTGCTGCTGACCTTTTATATTTTTGTACCATAATGCACTTTAGATATATAAATATAAATATATATACAGGTAATGCCATTAATTATCTTATTATGTGGTTATTTGAATGAAGAAAACAATAGCTCTCTTCTTTTTTGAAAAGCAATTTCTCTTTTTATTTGTTTGTCTTCTCGCTTTGGCATTTGTTTGTTAATGTGTACTGTTTCATTTTTCTGTATTTTTTGTCATTTTCTTTGCTGCTGACCTGGATGTCGCACATGTCATCCACAGATCCAGTCCTAAAAACACTAATGTATGTGATTTATTTTCATTTACACAGTACAAGATGTACATAATCAGCACACACGCTCTTCAATGGAGTCATGTTCCTTGGCACTTGCACTGACTAAACAATCCTGTATTGAATGGATTAAACATCTGACAGTCACCATGCATTATTCTGAGTCCTGTATGTATATGTATGAGACACTGTGTACAGTATGTGCGAGCACTTTATGTGTGTATAACTGGGTAATAAATGCTAGCATAAACATTTATGATCGAAGCCAAACGGGCCTAGTTTACTTAATTTAATGAACTGTTTAAAAGTCTACCAACATAATGAGGTTGAAAATGAACAAAAAAAATCAAGTTGTCAGGATAAACAGAGACATGTCCTAATTGAAGATTCAATCTTGGGTTACAGTTCTGCCTTTCATCCTCCATACCTCTAGACTGCTTGTCTCTATCGCTGTCTCAAGCCGCATGAAAGTATGTGCTTGAGAAAGCAAAGTGGGTGTGTGTGAGAAGTGAAATGGAAAGAAAAGTTGGTGTGAGGTGAATGGACCCCGTGACCCTGTGAAAACAGTGTCTGTGTATTAAGTACAGTGTACAATCAACACAGTCTTGTTATACTGCTTTTCTAGGCACTTCTTGCATACAAATGTATACATGTGTTTGGACTTATTTTAATTAGATCATTAAGGCTTTATATCCTCAGATACATTATATTGAATATATACGACACCTCATATGTGGTCATTTAACACCCCTTTCTAGATTTAGTCCCTTTTTCCACTTATAATAATATCCACTCTTCAAATCTATCCCAGTGGGGTTGAGGTCAGGACTCTGTGCAGTGCATATAACACTCAACTTCTTCTACCCAAACACATTACGTTTTCATGGAGCTCACTTTCTGCACAGGGACATTGCCATGCTGTGTGTCCAGAGTTTCAATGAAAGGAAATTGGAACACTAACTGGCATTAGACATTCTACACAACTGGATGCTACCAACAGTTTTGGCAAAACCATGTATGGTGCAATGATCAAGTGTGCACATACTGTACTTTTGCCCAACAACTTGATTCCTCTGATCATTAATAGATTATTAATTAATTATATAAGCTTTCGAAGAACATTTAATGAAAGCTTGCATGGCATTACCATCTGCATTATCTCCTACTAAATGGAGGGACAAGTACACTTTACGCTGCTTTATGTCCACCTCAAGATGGTAGATTAAGGCTCAGTAGTCATAGATCTGAATGAACAGTGTAAGTCTGAGTCTAAGCACAGCAAATTGCCACTGGTTGCCACTCTTAAGCAAGACTCTTAACTCTTACCTCCTAATGTCTGTTCCAAGGTCCCATAATATGGCTGATTCTTTCGAAGCTGCACTGAAAAAAGGGTCAGGCAGATTTAGGAGAAAATATTAGGTATAACTTACATAAACATTTATTAAAACCAAAATGTAATTGAATTGCTTAAATACAATTGAAGTGGTGTTAAGACATGGCCCCCTTGAAATATACAAGGGGGTCAAGGGGGAAGCCCCGTTGCAAATTCTAACAGGAAAGATGGAACAAAATGTAGAAAAAAGTAGAAGTAATGGTTACAAACAGATAGTGTCACTTGAATAAACCACCTACTGGCGCTGTACACAACAGTATGATATTAGCTGTCTACACTACTGGCACAAAGGTGCAGTAATTGATGATATTCTAATAAAGAATAGGGAATCTTTCTTGTCAGTCTGTTAGATGTTCAATAGACATCTGTGCACACAGCACTGGCTCTGTAAATGGGAAATAAACATTGATGATTTACTCGAATGGCAAAACACTCTTCCAAGAAATCAGCACTAGGGAAGGAGAGCCTGATGGTAACATTACATTTTAAGCTTCAGTCCCCAGTGATTGTAGAGAACAAAAAAAAAAAAAACAAGAAACAGCCAAAGAGAAGATCAGAAGAGCAAAGAAATTGGAAAAAAGTTTAGATAATTTGAAAGGTGGAAAGACCTCTGTGAGCTAAAAGGCATGAAAAAAACAGATTAAGAGGATGCTTGCTAATAATAACATTTGTATTTTTTACCTAAACAATAGGTTTGTGCAAGTTAATCCTAGTTTGTTCACTCTGTAGTAGTGGCAATTTGCTAACGTACAACATAGCTAAGGTTGGTTAACTTAACTGGCCATGTCATTGTTTGGTTGAACGTTAGATCATGTTATTTGTCTGTACATCATTTGAAAGGGATTTATGGCCACAAAAACCCCAAGCACAAGTTTGCTAGCACAATGGAATTAACATTATAGTGGAATGAATTACGAGCATAATTCGTTCCGGAATTTTACGCTCATAAACCAAATTTAATTTTCCCATAAGAAATAATGGAAACCCAAATTATTCGTTCCACAGGCCAACAAAATAAATATAAATGACAGTCGATTGAGCGACACATTAACAGAATCACTCTACCCTTTATCCCTCTGCACTATACCTTTGAAAAGAATCATGACAGAGCAGTGTTTCTGTGTAGAGCAGAGAGAAAGAGTGTGTGTGTGTCTGTGTGAAGGCGAAAGTAGGAGGGGTCTGTGTGTGTGTGTGTGCGTGTGTGTGTGTGTTTGGGGGCACGGTGTCTGTGAGCGCAATAAGCCGACTCACTAGCTTAGGACTTCCGAGTTCGTTTTGTACTCAACGCAAAAAGGTCAGTGAAT
>JAQMYL010000012.1:26720885-26732671 GCA_030014365.1 Clarias pachynema
GTTTAAAAACGATAGGAAAGGAAACAATCTTTTTTAAATTTACTTTTTACATGAATAGTTCATATTAGAAATTAAATATTTAATCAGTACTAATCGAAATGTTACTTTGCCTGAAGTCGCTGGCGCGCAGAAGCGGAAATGACGTCATGTTGTTGTCCTACTATTATAATTGTGGTATATAAAAATTATTATTTTAGACACAGGCATTTGCTTATCCGTGTAAAATGAAGAGAAAACTGACTGTGACATTCTAAATATGAATGAACTATGCAGTTTCGTAGACTATTTGTACAGTTCGCTGTTTTCAGAAGGAAGCTGCACGTGACAGTTTAGCTGGCTAGCTTGTTGCTAAGAAACAAGAACGTTTCGTGTTAAACCGGAAGCAGTTTTGCTGTCAAAACAAGTCACACAACTGCGAAGACAATATTAAATTGATTTCGCGTATCGTTTCCCCTATAAATCTAGTTTTCTAAAGCAGTATTTTTTTGTGCTAAGATAAAAACATATATATGATATAAAAAAAATTAAAAAAAAAACACCAAAACGAAACTTAATGCTTCTGCTTTGTGAAATTCTGGACGTCACTTTCAGTTTCAACAAACAATCATATACATTTCAGGTAAGTCATGATTCCTAACGTTCACTTTCTTTAAAAGCTTACAATGCTCAGGTGTCGTAGCTGTAATTTATTTATGCGGGAAGGCCAAAAACAAGAAATAAAGCTAGAGTTAGAGTGAACTAGTGGAGCAGAAACATAACTAGGTGAACTGGTCAGCTAACGTTAGCTAGTTAGCGAACTGAACCATCAGATTTGTCATTAGTTAACTAACTAAATAAATAACTAACTAACTGTCAGTGGCGGACATAATGATAGTAGTACACAGTCGTACTAAGTAGTATGCCAATGTGCGAGTGATACACACAATAGGTTGGATGTGGAAGCATGTATATGCTGTGTGACTGAGGTGTGATCACTGTTTCCTCCTGTGCAGTAATATGAAGTTAAGGGTGAAAGTGAACAAGCGGACCAGCCGGGTGGAGCTGGAGGGACCCGATCCAACCCTGACCCAACTCAGCAAACGGGTCAAAGAGGACCTGCTGCCTTCAGCTGGACTAGAGTAAGTTAAGTTCCCACTTTTATAAATCCCAAAGTGTGTTTACACCTGACCATCACACCTACCATCAGTCGTGTGTCATTCCAACATGTAAAGCATCCGGAGACCATTCATGTGTGGAGTTGCTTCTCAGCCAAGGGGTGTGGGCTCAGTCTTTTGCCTAAGAACACAGCCATGAATAAGAATGGTATAAAAACATCCTTCTAGAGCAACTTCTCCCAACTATCCAGAACAGTTTGTTGATGAACAATGCCTTTTCCAGCATAATGGAGCACCTTGCCATAAGGCAAAAATGATAACTAAGTGGCTCGGGGAACAAAACTTCGAAATTTTTGCTCCATGGCCAGGAATCTCCCCAGACCTTAATCCCATTTTAATCTTAAAATTGATTATGCAAGAATGGGCTGCCATCAGTCAGTTGATTGACAGTATGCCACAGCGAATGGCAGAGGTCTTGAAAAAGAAGGGTCAACACTGCAAATATTGATTCTTTGCATACAATTATTTAATTTTAAATAAAGCCTTTGCCACTTTTGAAATGCTTGTAATTATACTTAAGTACACCATAGTAATATCTGACAAAAATATTTTAACAATTGAAATCAGTCTGAAACTTTATATTTGTGTCATTCTCAAAACTTATGTAAAATCCCAGTGTAGAGCAATGAACTCAGTCTAAAGCACCTGTGTGTGTGGGGGTGTGTGTGTGTGTTTCTCTTTCACTACCTAGCACCGATACAGCGTTCACTTTGTCTCTGAATGGGAAAGAGTCTCTGGTGGACACAGGGCAGACTCTCTCCTCGTGTGGAGTGGTGTCAGGTGACATGATCAGTGTAATACTGCCTTCTTTTGACTCTTCATCTTCCTCGGAATCATCTTCCTCTCGGCAGACACACAATGTTTCAGCTGTTCAGCAGAACACACCTCAGAGTCATGTGGGATCAGGTGCACAAGAGGTGAGTTCTGAGATGATGTATGTAATATAATCATGTAATAATGATATGTTAATGATGGAATAAACAATGCACATATAAATACATGCATGGAGCAGAGAGCTTCACCCCAAACTTCAGGGGAGGATCAATGGGGATTTGGGAAAGATTAACTACACAGCAAACATGATTTTAGAAAAAGCAGAAAGAGGACAAGGAAGAAAGTATTTGATGGGTTTCTTAAGGGTGATGAGAAAAGAAAAGAAGATTTGAACTGAAAAGAAGAGGGGCGGCACGATGGCTTAGGGGTTATAACTATCACTATCGACTTGCACTTCTAGGGTCCGGGTTCGATTCTTGCCTCGGGTCTGTGTGCATGGAGTTTGCATGTTTTCTCTGTGTTTCATCTGGGTACGCCAGTTTCCTCCCACATTTCAAAGACATGTATATTAGGATAATTGCCATTCCCAAATTGCCCATAGTGTGTGAATAGCATGTATGTGTTTGTGAGTGTGTGGCCTGCGATGGATTTGCCAGGGTGTAAATCACCTCACACCATCTCCAGGGATAGGCTCCAGGCCCCCCCACGACCCTGTACACTGGGTCCAGACTAGGGTATAGACGATGAGGGAGACCAAGACCAGAGTGTGGCAGTAATGCAACATAGTGGATGCCTACCGCAGGTGCTAAATGTCCCCTTGCCACAGATTGCCCTGTACATAATCTCTATCAACTATTTTATTATTACAACACACATTTATATCTTTATAATGATAAAATAGTATATTACTATACTTATATAATGAGCCCTAGTTACGTGACAGTCATCAAGGCCATTAAAGGAAAGTTGGCATATAATAATTCTTTTTGGGGACATTTATTTTGCATGGGTTTGCCATATAATACAGAATGTTTAAACTAAATTATGTAACTAAATATGTTAATCATCATTTTAACGTCTTTATCTATCTTTATATTGGTTCAGAGAGATGAGATCAAAATGAATGCGTCAAGAAATGCATTTAATATGCCAATATTTTATTAATGTTTCCTAAGGGTGTCACATGAATAAGGCTCATTATTTGATCATAATAAAGATGTTAAATTATGCTATAATATATTTTTTGTATTGATTGTGTGTGTGTGTGAGAGAGCGAGAGAGAGAGGAAGACAAGACAAGTAAATATTTGCTGTTAGGCTTGGTTAAAGTGCAAACTCAGGCTCTGAGAGTGTGTCTATGAGCTGTTAAAACCTCCCCAGTTTGTGCTTTCCATGTTGTGGCTACGTAGAAAACAGCTATCGGTTCATTATTGGATCAATCTAAGAGGACATGGAGAAATTCATCCGACAAAGAGAGTGATGAATGGTAAAGATTTTGGTGCAAATGTAGTGTAGCCTGTTAGACCACTCTACGTAATAGAAACACCAAATGTTGATTTGAATATATTAACGTATTGACGGGACAACTGACCTGTTTATCAAACACTATATTTATAACTTTCGTCCATTATAACTTTCGTTGTCATTTCATGTTTTAAAGTAAAAAGCTTTGTTCTCGTAGTTTTATCTTGTTTTTATTTTAATTCTATCTTGTTATAAAATAACGGGTCGCGTTTTAAATATCTGTTTAATTCGTCCTCTGAAATTAAAATAGTTGTGATGAGTGTGCATAATTGTGACAAGCGCGCGAACTACATTTTAACTACGAAAGCTCTTTACTTAGCAACCCGCTTTTGTCGCCAACCAACTACGTCATCAACCCGCATCCACAGTTGCCATTGGTTACTAGACGCTCGCGCTGACCCGCGGACAGCATGCTATTTTTAGTATAAACACTAAAAGATGTAATCCCTAAGACGTGGGTAAACTGTTGAAGTGGGCAAAGTTACAATCGGCTGTTGATGTTGCACCCGGCAGTTTGTTCTGCAACTAATGGTGAGATCCCACTTGTATGCTTAGAGTAAAGTGGAATAATTATTAGGGGCTGTTATCTTTGCAATTGTATTTTAATAATGTGCTGTGCTTGTGCAAAGAGAATAATAGATGACAATGCATTATATTTTTTTCTTTTGAAGCTATTTTTACATGACCAGCAGTTAATTGTTGTCTTTAGCTTTTTGTGTAAGGTAAATTACTGCTATATGAAGAATACAGAGAAACGCTCCATGTTGAAGACTATACTATACTAATAAATAATTCTTTGACCCTAGTTAGCTCTAGTCTTGGTTAATATCAGTAATATTTTTCCACCAAGGATTTGGAGCAAATGTGCTAGAGTGTACAATAAAGCATTTGTATGAACATTTGTTGAGTAACACCTGTGTGACATTCGTACAGTATGACATAAAAGTGATGATGCAGCTGCCCAGTGTTTCTTCCGGTTAGGAACGCCTACCCCAGCCAAACGAACACACAAACACTGACCAAATGGAATTTCTGTTTTTTATACGAGGGGGTATCAAAAGGTTCCGAGATAAGCTTTGTATACCAGCTTTGTTTTTCACTGTATCTACTCCCTCACACGCCTTAAAACCTGGCAGTAGAATTCGCTATTGACGGTCTGGCCCCTGAGTACGAATTCTTGATGCACATTGCCACTAATGTTGAAAAAGACGATGAGCGTGCACTTTGTCGAGCTGCCTCGTCTTCCTCTGTAGTGGAGATGGTGGGTTCTTCCACTGTAAACACTGTTGCTTCGTCTCAGTGTCGTACACATACACCCATGTTTTGTCACCATTAATGAGCCTCAACTTGAAGGATGGGTCATCCACGGCGTGTTGACAGAGTTTTTGGCAGACTGCGATGCGATGATCCTCCTGTTCCTGGGTCAGCAGCCTGGGGACGAATTTGGCAGCAGCATGGTGCCTGTTCCAATCACATGTGAAGATTGCCTGGACGGTTGTGTACTGTAAGACATACTGACAATGGCAGCACTATTGTGGATTGTTCTCAGACGGATTTGAATCTCAAACAGAATTATTTAGTTTTTTGTTTAAACACAAACCTACTCACTTGGATATGTTTATATTGTGTTGATTAGAAAAAAAAAAGTGTTGAGGCTCACAGTGAAGGTAACGTGCAAATGTGAATGTAACTGAAATGAAAGTGAAATCCCTGATGATACCTCAGCGTCTTTAGGAGTGTCTGTTTCTTTCCAGAGAAGCCAGTTAAAATGTTTCACTTTTTTTTCCAGACTATATCTCATTCCATGTAATAAACAATAAAACATATTTATAGCATTCTATTAAAACCTGCAATTTTTGCTGGTGATTGTCTCCTTCAGCCAGGCACCAGTAGCAGCTACGAGGGGAGCGAGAGCATGTCTGCTCCTGAGACAGACGAGGTGAATATGGAGAGAAGTGAAGATGAAGAGGAGGCAGTCGGCGTCTTCATCCCCGAGCCCATGCTATGCTGTGAAGCCGAGGAAGGGAAGGTCCCTCACTCTTTAGAGACGCTGTACCAGGCTGCGCAGTGCAACAGCGCCCAAGATTGCCTGGTGTTAGCAGCACATGTCTTACTGCTGGAGACCGGCTTCCTGCCACAGGTCAGATATCAAGTCATGGAATGGACCTGACTAATCAGCAGAGGTCATAAATATAAATTTTATTCTAAAACATGATTAATGGGAAATGTTTTAACAGATTTGTGTAATACTTTTGTGCAGCATAGACACATTTTGCATGTAACTCAAAGTGTTTAGAATTGGATTAACAAAATAGTCCACAAAAATGTAGAAGAAAAGATGTTTGATTGTGTGCGATGTGTGTAGGGTTGTGACGTCAGAGCTGGAGAGATGCCTGGGGGCTGGCGTGCAGTGGGGGGCCTGTACAGGTTGCAGTACTCTCACCCGTTCTGTGAGAACAGCCTGGCTCAGGTGGTTGCTGTGCCAATGGGCCAGACATTTGTCTTCAATGGTACACATGATAGATAATGTTACTGTACCTATTTGTTGCCAAAGTGTGAATATTCGTTGCAGTTTTTTGCAATTGTTGTCAACTTATTTATTTTTACCTCACAGCTACTTTGAAGACAGGCAGCTCAGTAGAGAGTTCACGGAAGCTGGTACTGAAACCAGATGCCTATGTGACTAAGGATTGGGCAGGTGCAGAATACGACACTATATATATTCAAATTAAATCTCTTCATGTCATTTTGCGTAACTGCAGTCCACTATGGAACATTTGTTATATTCAACAAGCTGATCTACACTGTAGAGTGCTGTAATGTATACTTAAGGTCTGAACATTATAGTTATTTAGAATGCTAAGGTACTTTCTATATGCAGGAAGCTAATTTACAGTATCATGATTGTTGACATGTTTCCATGTTGCCAGAATATATATACAGTATATAATATATATTACCCACTCATTGCAATATATATATTGCCCTTAATTATTTGTTTATTAACTCCATAGAGGGAAATGCAGGCCTGGCCTACAGAGACTTGCAGAAACTGTCTCGAGTTTTTAAGGACCAGCTGGCTTACCCACTCATTGCAACAGCTAGAGAAGGTAATTTAATCTTCCTGCCCTTTAACTCATTTTTTAACTCGTACATAGTACATGAAATGGCCCTTTGAGTGTGTGTTTTTCTCTCTCCCTCGCTCTGTAGAACTGGGTCTTCCTGCACTGTTTGGTCTGGCTGTTCTGCCCCCTGAGCTGCTTCTAAGGATAATGCGGCTGCTGGATGTGTCCTCGCTCCTAAATCTGTCTGAAGTATGCAGATGCCTGCACTCCACTACCCACGATGCCTCACTCTGGAAATACCTCCTGCACCGTGACTTTGGAGGTATTAATATGGCACACAGGCAGTCCTATAGAGAAAACCCTTTAAAAAGAAAGAGCACAGTGGTCTTGTGAACGTTTACCTTTGTAGCATACCTATACCATTATCAAGACGGGGATGTTCTATGATGTTACTGATAGCTCTGGATGTCTTTGAAGTTATGCTTCTCGATAAAATAACACATCAGGTGCTGTTAAGGTCCCCAAGTTGTTTAGTCAATCTATCAATACTCAGTAGAGATGAAGGGAAAAAATGGATTCAATTATGAATCGCGTTTCTTTTGTGGCGATTCATGTGTCGTCACGCTAACTTCAAAATAGATTTAAAAAAATTTTTTTACATTCATAATGGCGACAGTCCGGTTGATTGGCCAGTGACCAGAATTGGCTGGTTTTCAGTTTGGTTGTCCATGACCGGAGATTGGCCGATCAGCCTCAGATAGAGTGAGAGAGTGTGTAAATGGTTTTTAAATGAGAAAACGAATAGAAGGGACTGGGCTACATTTAGTTGCTCATGTTCAATTCAGTCGTGAAGCTGTGAACAAAGATAAGACATTCGAGTTATGACTCAACTTTTTGAGTCATAACTCGAATGTCTTAAAATTTTAACAAAGTCTTAAAATTTTAACAAACATGGAGAAAAATGGAATACTGAATTAGGATATTTATAAAATCATGATTTACAGAATTACAATATTAATCAAAACAGCACCTAGATGTTGATATCATATCTCACATGGTCACTGGTGATTCCCATCCCAGATACCATACTAGTGCTATATTGTAGCTGTTTATCACTTATACAGTCACACAGTACAAAAGCATACTGGCGTAGGTTTTGTTTTCCATTTGGAACACCAAACTGTGGCACAGATTTTGGCATAAAATACTCTATGGACATTTAAATATGCTACTAATACTTGCAATTTTTGTTCTCTTTACACATTCTGCCCTGAATTGTGCATAAGTGCATTTTTTGCAATTTCATTATTTCAAAAGGTTTATTTTACTTTGTACAGTGAATACTCAAGCTAATACTGGACACAGAGACACAAACTGGAAAGAGGTGAGGAAATTACCAAAAGTAATAAAAATGAACAAAAACGCAGTTTGAACTTCACTGATGCATCTCTGTTACTTAAAATTCACAGGTTTACAAAAAGAGATTCAAGAACAAAAAGGTCCATAACAGATACAGATCCAGGGGCTACCCTTTTCGAATGCCCCCAATTTATCCTCTCGCTCCAATGCCCATCCCTCCTCCTCCACTTCCTCTCTACCCACCTGGCATCATAGGAGGAGAGTACGATCAGAGGCCTGACATTCAACAGAACATCCCACCACGCCCACGCTACGACCCCATTTCTCCCTTTCCAGGTCATGAACCGCTTGCCAGGCATCCCTTTGGCAGACGTTTGCCGAGGCCAGGCGGCAGCCGAGCACCAGACCCGAGGAGAGGCTTCATTTAGATCCATTTTCCAGATACCGGATTCCTTTTACACAACCCGGAATTGTCTAAACATCTTACAAACATTAACACAGGCAAACTCACTCTGCACTAAACATTCTAAACAGTCAGATGAGTATAATTAAAATACATGCTCCAGAGACTATTACATGTTTTATTATCTACTTCTCCTGCATTCCAGTATAAACCTACATGTATTAAAATACATTTGGACTATTTATGTTAACAGAAATAAATCATCATTTTATTATAGGCCAACACAAAGTACTCATCTGTTAGTGCAACCCCAGCCTGTCAGACACAACTTCTCTTATTTATGGGATTTAAAAACAAAATTTAAAAAAAGGTATGTCAAGATTATTGGCTGAAATAAAGAAGACCAAAAATGCCTTGTCAGTTTATTTTTTTGTCCTAGGATGCATAAAGCACACTGAAGAAACAAGGGGAATAAGCAACAAGTCGTGAGAAAATTAAATGATGACAAATGTATTTACAGTAAATCTTGGCCTGTTT
The DNA here is from genome assembly GCA_030014365.1 of Clarias pachynema. Lineage (NCBI taxonomy): Eukaryota > Metazoa > Chordata > Actinopteri > Siluriformes > Clariidae > Clarias > Clarias pachynema. Next base: position 26,729,701 of record JAQMYL010000012.1, read on the forward strand.
GAGTACGATGTCTCTTGGAAGATCTCTTCATATTGCATCACTCCAATCATGTTCAGCACTGCACCAGTCAAGCATTATACTTCACCATGGGTGACATTAATCTGCACTTTGATTGATGCTTAGCGTTTGCTCATTCCCTTGCTTCCCAGTATGTAGTGTAATATATAATTTTGCCTGAAGAATCAAACTTTTCCCCAAAATTTAACCGAACAGAAATATTAGGTGACCAACAGTTTCCTCTCATGCTACAAAGCTAATACACTTGACTCCAGATTTATTGGCACCCTTCATGAAAAGCAAATAAAGTGTATACTATATAACTCCTAACAGAGCCAATCAGCTCTCTGCTAGAATAAACTGGTGCCTGTTGAAACTCACGATGGCATCAGTTTTAAATAATAATGAATTTTGCCATGGCATATTTACTCATTGCAACAAATATAAGGATTATTAAAATATATATATCTGCAAATACCGTTAGCTTTGACCAGTAGGTGAGGATTTCCTGCATGTAGCTATCAGCAAATAATTATTACTAAAAATCCTTCTATGATTGCTTTATTAAAACACATGACATTTTGTCGGTGAGAATATTTTTATTTTTAAGATCCATTGTTATCTTCAATCTGCCATCACACAATACAGAAACTCGCACTTTATTCACTTTACAAATAAACACTTTTAAATCTTTGTCTTGAATGCATACTAATCCCAACCAAGTGCTTATTTTAGAGCCATCTGTGTGCTTTATTACTGGAATCAATCATGTGCTTTCTCAGTGCTGTTTGTCCACAGAGGCCGGCGTTTCTCTAGAAAAGCCCGGATTCCCTCTTGCCCATCACGTAGCGCCAGATTGTCCACCATGACTGCTGCAGCAGTGGCATATGCAGCATCTCGACCCTGTGCCATCTGCCTCTGAAAGGCTGCTTTTCCAAGAGCCACCACTGGGCGGCTAGACTCACAGATTCGGCGTGCAATGGCCAGGGTTTCTTCCTCCAAACACTCCTCAGGTACCACCTTACTCACCAATCCATGTAGCAAAGCCTCCTGCGCTGTGATAGGGCGGCCTGTGAACAGCATCTCCATTGCAATCTGGGGAAATACAATAGGGTTCAGGACGAATGATGGGAGGGAAAGCTTATAAATTCCCATGTGTGTACAGTTACCTTTCTAGGAACAGCTCTTCCAATGGCCACTCCTGGAGTAGAGCAGAACAGGCCGACGTTCACACCAGGAGTTGCGAAGCTTGATTTGTCCGTTGCTACGGCGATGTCACAACTGGCAACTAACTGGCATCCTGCTGCTGTGGCGATGCCGTTCACCATCGCGATCACGGGAACTGGGAGGTCCTGAATCAGGCTCATGACCTTCAACAGTAATAGCATGTAAAGATGAGTGAAATAAAATAAACAGCACATATTGTGCCTAACTGTATATTCCTTATTTTCATTTGTCACAAAAATGTGAACTCGGTTTCCCACCATAAAAAACGTATACAGGTTTGTGGTCTATATCGATGTTATTAATTTCATGCTGTTTTAATCTTTTTGTTTTTAAAAGAAATTATACAAAGACAGGATAATTTACATGGCAGATAGAACAGTAGGTCAAACAGTAGCATATATACAGATATTGTCCTGGGGTGATTACAGTGACATCACCGGAAACAGAAATAACAACGGATAGTGTAGTTTACTGTCATTTTTGGTGAGTATGGTCTAACCTCTGAGCAAACACTGAACACTCTGGTGTGATAATCTCTGCCCTGTGCTGAGGTCAGCTCCTTAAGGTCATGACCTGAGGAGAACACTAGACCCTGTGCTAATCAGGGAAAGACAGTAATTTATTAGAAAGTTATTAGATATTTTCAATTCAATTTTATTAATATTGGCTTGTAAAAATAGTCACTGTCGCAAAGCAGCTTTACAGAATCTAAAGAAAATTATTTTCCACAGTAAAGGCTGCATGCCTCATCGGACAAGTTAAAACCTGCCTGATATGATGATGACTCTCAGGTCCTTGTCATCTATACCAGTCAGGATGTTCTCCTGCAGAGAGGTTAACATGGCGAGAGACAAGGCGTTCCTCTTCTTGGGGTCATTCAAAATGATTCTCCTAAAATAACATCATATTAGAAATGTGATCAGTGATGCTGCAGTGTTTGAAGCCTTGGGTTAAATTCCCCAAGGAATCTATTCTTTATGCTTGGAGAGATACTCATCATCGTCAATTCCTTTTTCAGAAACTAGACTATATTTTTATCTGAACCCTCAACCTGATTTAAAAAAAAAAAAAAAAAACTGCCAAAAGCGAGGGCTCTGACTGTTCTAGCCCACTGATTTATTAGTTGACACATGATTTTTCCCCCCCTTCTAAATGAGGAAAACATGTTGTTGTGTAAATGTTGAACCTTATCCCATCCTCTTGCTGACGAATAGTTAGTGGAGGAGTCGTCCGAGTGCAAAACCTCCGCCAGGATAAACGACAGAAGCTGGATAAGCTGTTAAAGGCCACCTGAGTCATGTTTAACTCTGACTGCTTCGACACTAAGGTGAAATTAGCAGGCGTAAAGTCACAAGTTCATAATAAAAGTCACGTTAGCGGTATTAATAATTTCGCGTTCAAGGCGAAGTTGTAATTCTTCGGATGCAACCAGTAAAAATAACACAAAACACGCCTCAAATTAGAACTTTCGGTTCCTAACTTCGTCCTCTGTAACTCCCAGGCCTTTACGGAGTGACGTCAAATCAACATGGCGGCTCACGGGGAAACTCCGACTTTCCGAGTAGAAATTACGAGTTGGAGAGCCGTTCAAACTGCGCGTTCGACTCGATTGTCAAAAGGTTTGAATCAAAAATTCGAATACAGTAAAATATATGACTGAGACCGACTTCTTTTTAGATCATAAACAATGCAACAACAACTAAAATATTATGTATAAAATATTCTAAAACTACTTTGAACCGACATA
>JAQMYL010000012.1:26732771-26750145 GCA_030014365.1 Clarias pachynema
TTTACACATTAAGTTTACTGAAAGTAAAAACAGTTGAAAGTCAGAGGACGTTTCTTTTTTTGCTGAGTATATATACAGGGTGTCTCAAAAGGGTGTCTCAAAAAATTTACTCACACTTTAACTGTCGCTAACATGCTGCTTTTTTTTTTAATATATATAAAAGATTACATTAATACAGTTCTAATTTCTCCCTAACATTGAATGAATTAATAAATTAATAAATTGTCAACTAAAACTCATGAGCTCTGTAGAAGCTTATGGATGTGACTTTAACCAGAAATAGAGCTCCAAAGTCAACTAAAATCAAATAGAATTGAATTAAAGCAATCAGTTCTAAGCAGTGGCGGATTTACAGTACTGTAGATATGGGTAGCTGTCAAGGGGAACATCTTGGCGGGGAGAAGAACTTAAATATTTAGGATGATGAAACCAATTGCATCTTTTGCACATTTGCACGTCACATTTTTTCATGAAACCATTTTTTCATGTTTCATGTCACAATCAACCTTGTTGGTGCCCTGATACTAGTTTGTGAGTGAGGCAGGGTCCTTACTGGGAACCTGACTGAAGTCTCTCACTCTAGAAGTACGAGATAGCCAGTGAGGTGGCTAACTGCACTTCACTACAGGTCTTCACCCTGGAAGTCCCACTCTGAGGGGAGCAGGGGAAAAAAGCTCACATCTAACTTCGTACAGCAATGCAATTAGTTCAAGCAATCAAAAATTAATAGAATGCTACAGAATAAACCACAGTTCATTTATAATACTGTGAATATATACCGTATTGTACAGTTTCACAGGAATATCGCGTGAAATCATTAAGAATAATATATAACCAGTCTACACACCCCCAAGGGGAAATAGTTTAGTCTTGACTTTTAATTCCATAATTTCAATACAAAATAAATAAATAAATAAATAATAAAAGAGTTACTAAGGCATGGGAACAAGATACTATGTTGTGGCCATGACTTACTAAGGCATAGGTAGGAACACAATAGTATAATGTGTGGTCATGACTTCCTATTGTGTGGCCAAGAGTATCTCTTTAGATGTTGGAGCCACATCTAAATAGCCTCATAGCCTTTTCTCTCTTGTAAACTACAAATACATTTTAATTGAAATGTTAGTACAGATGTATGATTACCTTTTATGAAACATAGCATAACTCCAAAACAACAATCATTCTGTCACATCTGGGACATGAATGATTTCATTACCACACGTCATGGCCACAACACAGTCATTAAGTCATGGCAAGTTGTGGCAACATACATACTACAACATAGCACAGTATCTCGTTCCCACGCCTTAATAAGTCATAGCCGCAGAATATTTTTCCCCTATTGTCACCAGAAGGGCTCATAGGGTAATGTCCTGATGTTCGTTGAATAAAAAAAAAAGATCAAAGCCATTAAGTCCACAGTTCAGAATTAAAAGAGGAAGAACAAGGAGAAATTGGCAAAAGATAAAAGTATACAGCCATGTCATCACTTTCTGATTATAATATTGTGTATGCAAATTAGAATAAAATAAGTTTGTATAACATTTATAGTTGTATGCTTGTTTTACAAACATTGCTCGGAATTTGGCTGGTGTTGTTTAAATGCTCCCGAAATGTTTTTTTTTTTTTTAAACCATGAGGGAATAACACCTTTCTATACAAACACAATGAGTGTTTGCTCAAAGGTGGCAAATAATGTTTATTAATAGTTATGAAAACTCATTGACACTCAAGATTTTAGGGTATCATTTAACAGAAAAAAGAGAACAAGCTAATGTCCTGTTTACAAGCATTAAGTACTGGTGGGAATGGTATTCAGTGTCTTGGAGACACATTGTGATTCAATCATTCAAACTACATTTAGAGATGGTCTAAAATACTTTTGACCATTTAACATTTATAGTGTGTCTTATAGTGAGTCTCAGTGTGCCCCAGACAGGATTAATGGACCTCCTTATCAACTGTATCATTAACCTAGCATGAAGAAACTAAATCATGTCAAACTATCTGGAAATCTTGCTGAACACCAGAGTTCTTTACCACTACACTGGTGAAGGCGATGCTATAACCATGTCATGTTTTAATTTTTTCCTTTTTTTGGAGAAAGTTTGGTTTGTTCCTGTTTTCTTAACCAGACTATTGACCACTGTTGGTGAAGACTTCGGTTTTCGTCGGAGCTGCGATTTAAAAAAAATCTTCCTCTTCAAGACGCGTAAGTACTCTGTCTTTATTATGCCCATCATATCTGATTTGTCTTTAACTGTCCATAGTATTCCTCTACATATATAGAAATTATTTATCTATTAGTACTTTAATATTTGTTTTGATTATTAGTTTTGATTATACATGCTACATAATTGTATAACTATATGATTTTTGAGTTTGACCTTATATACAGTGGGGAAAATAAATATTTGATCCCCTACAGATTTTCTAGGTTTGCCCACTTACAAAGAAATGAAGGGTCTATAATTTTTATCATAGGTTTATGGTAAAGGATTGAGACAGAATATCAACCAAAAATCCAGAAAAAGCAAATGATACAAATGATACAAATTAAACTTAGAAAATCTGTAGGGGATCAAATACTTATTTCCCCCACTGTATCAACTAGTAACTAATGTGCTTACTTTTTGGATACTAAAATTAGAGATTAATTAATCATCCCAGGATTATGTTTAAATTAGTATTTATTCTTCATATAACTATTGCTATTGCTAGTTTAGAGTAATCACATTGATCTGATCACTAGCTTGATTATTTATATTATTAGTTTTTGAAACTATACTATTCAGATCAGAATTATTTACATGATTCTGTTTAGTTATGCATATATAGTAGATTATAATTGTGTATAATAGTTATAATTGGTAAAGTAAACATTAATTTCAGTTGTAGTATGCGTATTATGTTAATTCTTTTGAGTGCAATTTTCAGATTTTTCTTTGGGCCCATGTTTATTAAAATTCTCTCTTTGTTTAATTTTAGCTTACAGGCAGCGCCCTTCTCGCTCATCTCACCTGAGGATCCTTCTGAGTCAAAAAAGCTTGAACATTGGTTCAAGAAACTGGGAAAGTTAGAGAAATAATATGTTGGGCATACTGTATTTTACACTTTTGATTTGGTAAATTATTTACAATAGCAAAATAAACACATTTTGGGTGCAGAGTCAAATGTATAACAACAAAATGTAAATACTGGTTTGACATAAAGAATCTGCTAAGGAATTTTTAGATCAAAGCAGTTTTTTTTCTGTCAAAGCTTCACGAAACTCTGTACTGACACACCATCAAATTATAGTATCTGATCTCTGCTCTGATTGCTGTTCACATAAACAAAAATGGAGGTGGTCTGATCATCTGCACTCCTTTGCAATGTAATCTTTAATTATAGACGATTTAGGTCAAAGATGAAACCACATATCATATCTTTGATTTGTGTATCCTCTTATTTGAATACATCTCATCTAATCTATGTATACAATTTAGGAAACAGTGCATTGGCACCATGATGAGCAAACCTCAACATCACATACAGTATATTACTACTGCACTAACACTAAGGTATACTGACATTTCTCTTGAATTACTATGCTACTGTACTTTAAAAATATGTTAAATGTGTTGAAGTATCCAACAGCTGTTGCTGATGAAAAGCAACAGCTGTTGGACACTTCAACTTATAATAAATATAGTATGTATTAACATGATGAAAATGTCATTATTACATTCTTCTATTTTTTTTGTTTGGTTCATCTCTACACGGAACCCAAAAATTAAGGGATCTACATATGTAGAAATGATGGGAATTGATAGGATTTGCAACAGAACCTTTTTGGAAGTGCAAAAACACGTAACTGTCAATAGAACCTTTAAAGAACCATTTTCCTTAAGGGTGTTCTGCTTTTTTCTTTCACGTTTCATTCCTAATCTTCCACAAGAGGGAGTCAAACACCAGCTCAAGCTACGTACTCTGGGCCTGTGAAATGGATTTTGTGTACATTACAATAATGTCAATTACACATTTTTCCATTTCATTTTGTTAATGCTAATGCCGCAAGATAATTAATAATGACAAGATATATAATGAATCAAATTAAAATTGATCAAAAATTAAAATAAATATTAGTTATTTAGAGCATTAAATGAATTCATCAGATTTAGGAATAGTTTCCGCAAAACCCAATGAAGTAGAAGAAAAAGAAGAAGAAAAGTTTTTTGGATTCTAGCAGTATTATTTAAAGATGTTAGCCCTGGGTCATGGCAGATTATCCAGATCTGGAAAAAAAAAAAAAGAAAAAAAAAAGGTAAAAATGAATGGTTCCCTACATAAACTAATTTCATTCAATCTAAAGTGAAGAATGGGTCTTTTATATCCAGATAGAAGAAGCTCTGATCTGAATCAATGGCAGATATTGTACAGAGGATAATGAAGATCAGAGACATCTGTTATCTTGGTAGTTTACTGCCCTATTTTATTTATTTTATTATATCTGGATCACTTGTTTTTGAATCTGCTTTCTAGGCAAGGAGACCACAAGGCAATTGGCACAGACACAATATAATTATCAAGCAAGGAGTTGGCTCCACAGTCCAAGGGTGTTTACAGTATATAGCAATAGAGTTGTGGAGGTTTTAACCCTTTAATAGGCAAAATTTACTGGTCAAAGTATAAAAATCTCTTGCTCTGTGATGTGAAGTCAGGCCAAGTAAAAACAGCTATGTCTTGTTTTTTGGGGGGGAAGGGTAATTTTTTCTGCTTTCTAGCGATTTGGGTATTTTTTCACAAATACCAACAAATCAAAGAACGGGTTAATAAGGCTGATGAAGGGAACACTTTGTGGTGGGTGTGTAGCTCTAATAGTGTGTTACAGATCCACCCTTTTACTCTGGCTGTGACGTCACATGGGCAAACTGGACGCGCCACTTCTCAGTCGTATGAATTCCAGACGCACTTCCTTTTACTTCAGTTCTTCCAGCACTGCTCAGAGCAGGACACTTTACTTACCACACAGCAAGCTGATTTCTACTTCTGAGCTCTCAGGAGCTCCCAGTCAAAGGTTAGTATTTTTTTAAAAGTTGTTTTTAAGTGTTATTTAGTATTTATTGCTGAATATAGAAGCTTTGTTTTGTTGATCTGCTCAAAAAAGTGTAGCTCAGTGTTTTATTCCCTCACTGACTGTCTTTTCTGGACAGAAGTCTATTTATTCACAGTACCTGGAAATATTGGGTAACTCAGTCACTTACTGTATGCCATACTCGATAATAATAATAATAATAATAATAATAATAATAATCTCACATTATTTAGCCTATGCATGACAGTGACGCATGACATGAAATTCTAGCCTAGAAATTCAAGTCTTATTATCCATTTTCTTAGAAGCAGATTTGGAAAGATTTCAGCCACCGTCATAGTTTTGTCAGTAGATCAATTAGTTACTGCAGTGTTTAGGTTTTCGGTGTTTTGTTTTTACCAACATTTCCCTTTTGTGTTTTAACAGTGTTAAATCTTATGTTGTTTAATAGTGTGTTGAGGGGGGTGTAAATGCTTGGAACGTAAAATCTTTACATTTTAAGATAAACTTATTGTCTGTCCTGCAGCTGTGTGTTAATGCGCACAGGCCAGACCGAGGTCCAAGGCATCAGTGGAGATGCTTAGGCTGACCGTTACAATGTCACTGCTGAGCTGAGAGACACAGTGACCTTGCTCTTGTAGCTATGGATGTCCATGTACACGGCAACCCGCGTCTTCACTACAAACTCAACGGCTACCAGCAATCTGTAAGTACTGAGGAGAGTGTCTCATTCACAAGAACTGAGATTAACACACACACACCCCCCCCAAACACACACATATTTCTAACTTATTACTAACTTATTACCCAAATTTCTGACTAATACTACTTTCGTATCTATGATATTTCACAAGTAGGTTATCTAATAATTAATGCAAATTCCTTTTAAAATGTATTACTAAAAAAAAAAAAAGGGAAAAAAAATAGCGAAGACTGTGTCTTTTCCGAATAAGCATATAGTTCACCCTGACCTGCATACACTATGTATTGTTTAAACACAATAGCAGTTGATACTTTAATCAAGAGAAACTCAACGCTTGGGTTTTTGAAACACCACAATAAAAAATGCTACATTTCCAACAGAAGAAATACCCGTTGGTTAAACGGCTTTTTACATTTAAAGCTGCTCAAAAAAATGTGTATAAATGCGCTCGTTATTAACAAGGAGTCACACATACAGTATATTTATGCTTTAAAACAAAAAGCACACTGATTAAACTAAATATATGCATATACACAGAGCACAGAGGAGTAGGAAAGGGAAACCAGTTCTGCTGCAGTCTTGGACAGTGAAGCTTGACAGGAAAGCTCATTATGCTTCTCATACTTTCTGTAAGGTGTGGCCCGCCATCATGGATGTGTGCATGATAATGTGTTCCCCCAAAAATGTCAAAAATACACAAGCGTGTTGACATTAATATGCTTCATTCACAAAATGGACAAATCCAGGAACAGGAAAGTTTTACAAAAATCTGTGTGTGTGTGTGTGTGTTGGCATAATCACAGAACCGGTAAAATTTGGAGCTTCTCCAAGCTATTTTTGTTTCACATAAACACACTCGTAATGGTTATTTTCCTGATTGTATTCAGCAAGGGTTGGGGTTATGCTTCGATAAAGTCAGAAATAGAACTGCTCTGGCCGCACTGCCGCAAAGCCTAACGCATTGTCTTCATTACAAAGTCCGAGTAACGTGAGAGCTCGCAGCGATGTGCTCAGTTGCTTGATGCATTCAACACAAGCAGAAAATCTGGTTCTACCTCTTTCTGCTTGTCCCTCGCTTCCTTGCTCTGGCCCACATCTATTAATAATGATGTTAATCAAGGAAAGGCTCAGAATCTATCTATGTTTTTAAAAGGCTTTATTCAAGTAATTATAGTTCTGTAGACATTTACTAGTTTGAGCTTCATGTTTAATTCTTAATTAATGCAAATCTAAAATCTAAAGACAAGCTCTAGTGTAGTTTATTTTTCCTGGCCCCTATGATTAGAAGATGAATGTATGTTGTCCCCCCCCCCCCCCCCAAGCATACATGGCACTACACCCTTGCACAGTCCTCACACACAGACACAGGTATAGTGATCCTGTCTTCCACGTCAGAGCTGGACCTGTCAGGTTAATAGGTGGGGGCATGGGACCAGAGAAACAAGAAGCCTACTGTTCACTCACACACTCACACACACACACACACACACCAAGGAGAGAAGGGTGTTGGCTGCTTGCACACTGTGTTGTGTGTTATGTTATATATGTGATGCTTAGGCGCAACCTTGAAGCATTTCTCCACTGAAACTAGCCAGAGTAAAATATCCTGATGACCTGCATGTTTAAAAAAAAAAAAAAAAAAAGCCATTTTTTCTGCCTTTTAGTGTGTGTTTTATTATGATTTTCAGGGAAATTCTCTATTAGTATCTAAAATCCAGAAAAAACGACCACTAACCACTAACATCATCACTCCCTCTGTGTACTGTGCACCCCTGTGTGAAGTATGGTGTTATTTAAAGGGGAATATGAACACAAACTTTTAACCCCAGCAATTTAAGCTGTCATGATGACAAAGACCAAGCTACCGGTTCTTACAAAATAACATCTTGTATAAATTTGTCCTAGACAGCAGTGAGTGAAATCTCAACTAGAGGTATTTGCCACTGTAAAGCCTAAAGATTGAGGCTTTACAGGTTCTCACTTAACAAGCTGCATTTAATGGCTTTATAACTGCTGTATCATAAGTGATAATAGCAACTTGTTTTGTTTGACGATGTACACCAATAAATACGACCATAAATGCATAACCGGGATGTCCCGATAGGTGCTTTTCCATTTAAGAAACAAGTGACATGTTTTTGTAGTATTTAACAGACTTTTTCCCCCTTAGAAAGACGATGGCCTACAGTTTCTCAGTTCAGAAGAAAAGGAGTGCATTCTTTTCTTTGAGGAGACTATAGACTCACTGGAGGACGGTTTGGATGATACCACAAGGCGTACTCCCAGAAAGATAATTTCTTTGAATAGCCTTCGAGCTTCATCCAGCTCAGCGATAAGTTCTGCCCCTAGGACAAATATCTCCCCCAATGTAATGGAGCATGACATCATTGACTTGGTTCGTCCCTCAACAAACTTCACTGTGCAAGGTACCGGTTGAAATTTTTTCCTTTGTGGTAAAGGAATTGATCAAGAAGTTAAAAAGCTCAGACGTTTGGGACAAATCCAAACCACCAAGTATAGCCTCGGAATAGTCATTATATAAATCCTTACAAAACATAACACACATAGTAGAAAAAAGGCAGAAACCTGTAAGTGTTGCTATGTAAGAGCTAATTGAAGGTCTAATGCTGAACATTTCTGTTTCTCTCTTTGGCAGATTTTTCTAACCTTTCTGTTTCGGACCCTCACCAAAAAACACCAAAAAACGACCCTGTTGGATACGAGGAGAACAACCATGCGCGTCCTCCAGGCTCTGTTCCAACACCCATTGTCACTGGCAGCAAGATCTCAGAGCAGCAGGGCAATGGTGGGAAAGGTCCGTCAACACTGTTAGGCCACAGACACAGCCTAGAATCTAAACGTGACCCTTCTATGCATCCCAGGAACCCTCATCTTCCCAGCAAAATCAGCCTAGCACGGGGCCACCAAGAACTCAATGCCCAATCACTTGCCATGGCAGCTGTCAATGTTCAGGAGCGCCGTTCACAGATGTTGGCCAACCTGCCCGAGGGATCCCATCCACTAGAGGGGGGAGAACCTGCCTGTGTGCGCAGTGTGCCTATGCGCAGTGTGTCATTCAACGATATGGCACCTGATAAGGCCAGGGTTGAGGCTCTGTCCAAACTGGGGTTAATGGCAGGGAAAACAACTCATTCAACTGCTAATATTGGCACTAAACTAAGCAGCAATGCTATTTCACCTAACAGTAGCACTTACCAAGTAAACAGCTCACATTACTCAGCAAGTTCACCTATCGCCAACTCTAACAATGCGAGCGCCAGCATGCATGCTCATACATCTAACAACATTGCTGTAAGGAATATTATTGGCCAGAGAAAGAACAACAACCCTTCTTTTAATCAATCCACCTCCAACAGCGACTATGAGGCAAAACTCAAGAGTGAAATCACTCCAAGTAACTTCAACTATTATGGGGGCAAAACTGCTACAATCACACCTATTAAAGACACCAGTCCCACTTTTAACAAAGAGAGAAGGCCTAGTGCTGAAGTGAAACACACAGACTTTAACAGCTATGGTGGTAAAAGCACCATTTTAAATCCAAATCCATCTGTCCAAGCAGAATCTGTCTCTTCCCCATATGCAAATGCACATGAGCCACCAGAAACCCAGTTTAACAGTTATGGTGGCAGATCAAAAGTTATAAATCCTTTATTGAGCACAGATGAACCAGACGGGGTAGCCTCTGCCCAGAGCCACTCAACAACTAACACTGGCCCTACCACCACATATCATGGCGACCCCACCAGATCTAGATACCAATCTGAGAAAAATAGCTATGATGTGAAACCCAAAGTACTTACTCCCGTACAGCCTATGGTCAGGACCAGGCCTTCTACAGTGGCCCCTCCAACAGCCCCAAGACCTCAAGGTTCCACTTCATCTGTGAGGACTCGTCACGATCCAGTTCCTCCAGAGATCCTCAATAAGCCTGTTCCATCGTTCCGCAACCAAGGTGTCACAGTACAGTTTTCTGGAAAAGGAACGACAGGTGAAGCCAGACAGGATGCCTTGCGCAGATTGGGACTGCTAAAGAAAACATCCTAAATGCTCATTCTCAGTACCTGTGAACATTATTTACTGAAATCTCAATTCCAATGATGCAGTTTAACTAAAGGCAGAACTTTTGAGGATTATGTAATTGTCCTTTAGATAATGGAGCTCATTAACTGCTATAGTATTATTTTCTATTCTGAATGTATAATCAGTACTAGTTATTTTACTTGTACGTAATCTCATGGAAATTTATTTAAGAATGTGTATTACTTAACAGTTATGTTTCAGTGCTATTCAACAAATCATGACCAGTGGCATTATCTACCATGAAGCATCTCAGCAGTTCTTTCTTACAGTGATTTTTGGGGAGTCGAGTTGATCTGATTGTACATTTACAGAACTTGGAATAATATTAAGGCACAGCAGTGGTAGATTGGCAGCGCTGTGATGTCGAACTTACGACCTTCCAGTATGAAGGTCAGCATATTAACCATGTAACTACCACTGCCATTGTCGCTACAAAAATGGTACCTAATTCGAAAAGGTCTGAATGAGAGTGCAGCAGTGCTGAGGACAGAAGCTAATTCTGAATGTTACCCAAGAATGCTTTGGCTTCATGTTTGGTCATTCTGAGGTTTATAGAAATAGAATTACACTGTATTAGTCAATTCAACTAATATGTTAGTAGGTGATCCTGTCCTTGGCTATGGGTCCAGATCATCACTGTAAAGGGCTGTATGATGGATTGCTGATAAGTGATAAGTCACTGGTCATACTAAAGCTTTCCTAAGGACAGAGACAGGCATGACATACTGAACATGTAAAGCAGGAACCTCACAGTCTATCTTAATAATAAATTCAACCAGAGATGAGCTCATCCACCACTACTGTAAACTCTATCTGCTTTTGGGACTGGAGTGTTGGCTGAAGCATCTCGTTATCGAACCTGTGATTTGTCATTTAAATCTCACCAATATGCCAGAAGTTCTCAGAAATTTGACGTATGACTGCAGAGTGATGAATTTGAATGAGATTTCATCTCGTTGCTTAGAGCTTGCTTCTTTTGCGGCGGTCATGTCGACGGTATATTTCTAAATTTGACGCCAGCACCTCCCACACCAAACCACAGCAATCCAAATGAGGAGGGTGGTGATGGAACATGTACTTTTCCTTCTCTTTGGTTCTGTTTCTGTTTGGATTGGCATTATTTTTCTGAGACTTCTTCTCAAAGCACAAAGTGATTTTGTATAGGGTTGAGTTCGAGGGAAAAAAGTTTGTGACATAGTGTGTGTGTGTGTGTGTGTGTGTGTGTGTGTGTGTGTGTGTGCGATTAGACAAAAGAAAGTGAGAGAAAATGTAAAAGAATGATAATGGGTGCCTGGTTTATGGATGATTTATTTGTATGTGTGTTTTTTTATTTTTTTTATTTTTTATAATGACTCCGGTTTTTGTAGCAATTCTACAAACATCATTGAAGTACCTAAAACACAAGGTTGTGTTTTTACACACACACACACTTGCACACCTAAGAAGCAACCCTAACACTCATTCTTCATCTTTATCTTCAGTTTCACTTTTACAAATGGTGCCACTGCAATGAGAAACAGTACCACAAAGATATTTTCCTTTTGTTCCTTTACTTTGAGCTAGTTTTAAAGTCAATTATAAGTTATAAATAAACTCCTGTATCACAGCCTGCTGTTTCTTTTTGTGAATAAAAATAATTTATCACCCTTACGACTGCATTTGTGCTTTCTGGAAATGTGCAGTGTTCTTACTAAGGAATGATCAGTTGTTTATGTCATTTATAAAAGTCTTACAAATGTGTTTAACGGGTAGTGCTAGGTCACAAGAATGTATTTACACAGACCTAAAATCATTGACATTTATCTGATCATTATAAAAGACATTACTCTGTCATAGATGACAATCTAGTTCATCTTTACTACTGCAAACACTACCTGTCTGACACTGCGGATTAAGGACAATTGCCAGTTGTGCATATTACTATACAACAGTCAAGTGATATTGTATATTGGATGCTATATTAATATTCGCTATAGGGAAAGAAACTGTATTATGTCCTTATACTGTAATTAAAAAACAGTGATTCGAACATGTTATCATGTAAACAAAGTATGCTTTTCATGAAACATTACCACTCAAAATTTGCTGAAAAATTTCCATTTTACACAACGGAAAATATGGGGCACACCCATGGGGCAAGTAATAGAGAAAGAGTATTTAGACTGTTTTAATTATGGCAGTTATTAGTAGTTTGGATAAACATGTAAGACGCCAGACATACAGCTAAATCACAAGGGATATCCTGGAAATAGGCAAAAATACACTATACAAGAAATGGCAATGAGGTGGTAAATCTATGCACCTTTAATTCTCATTAAATCGTCAAATGTATTTTATTTTGAATGTTGTTAATGCACACAAATCTCAAAGGAAGGCATTATGAAACTGAATTCTGTTTATTAGTGGTTAGCACCGTCGCCTTGCGGTTGGGGGGATCCAAGTCTCATCTCTGGTCTTTGTGTGTTTAATCCAGGTTCAGGTATGTGGTGTAGGCTGACTGGCATTTACAAGTTGCCCATAGCATATGATTGAGTGTGTATGCTTGTGCTGTGTGATTGGTTGGCAGCCCATTCATGGTGTACCTCGCCTTATGCTCCGAGTTTCCTAGGATAGGCTCCAGTGACCCTAAGCAAGATAAGTGGAAAAACAATGGATGCATGCATAGATGGATAATCTTTCTTATCAACTAATAATATAACACATCATTAATCAGATCCGGTGTGTTACCTCTAAATGATATTATTTTTGACCTGCTTACACAATAGGTATGTGAGCAAAACATGGCTGCCTCCACATTTGGATTTTTATTAGCAAAAAGCTAGCTGGCTAACTGTAATGTGTGACGTCTATGTTCATCCACAAGACAGAACTTTAATCCTTCCTAAAGATTTAACTAGTAAATATGTCTAAGTATGTTTACTTGTGACCTCACCTCAGAATTGAGAGCACATTTTCCTTGTCTGAATTTGGGCATTATATTTACAACATCTGGTCCTATGTAGCAGTAAGGCAAGTCCGTATATTGCTGCCCATAGTGACGTTTAACAGCTTGGCCTATTAGAAGAGGGCCAGACCTATACAAAAGTGTCCTTTGTCTAGTGATAGATTTTTGCTATGATCACATGAGTGCACGGTTTTACTATAAGCAATGTGGCACAACAGGAATAGAGAATAGCATCTGGCGATAGAGATCAGGAGGAGAGAGAGGACATTCCTTATAATCACTCCATTTCACCACCCAATCACTTTGTATTTCACGATTACAACATTTATGCTGGATGCCCTTCCTGTCACAACTATCCCATTTTTTCTAACTGGAACTGGGACTAGGTTAAATGGAGCACGGTGTTAAGGGTTATACCCAACTGTGTTGACCAGGCAATAGCAGGGCTCAAAACCCGACCATCCTATCAGCAACCCAGAGTCTCAACCATCTGCATCTTCATTGCCCCTTATTTTTGGTTATAGTGCTATTCTTAATCCAGTATTGATACTGAGATGTTGCTACTGTGTCTGATACACTCAAACCAGTAGTACTTCCGCAAGAGGAAGATGTCATATGGAAGATATTTTAAGATAAAAATGGTAAAAGTTGACATTCCACACATTTCATGTCAATGTTTTAAAACCTCTTAATTATCTTATTATAATTATCTTAATTAGTTCCAGTTTAACGAGTTATCATCAGGTTCCACATAATTAACTAAATGAAAGAAAATACCTAAAAAACAGCTATCACTAGGAAGATGAAAAAGGTACTTAATCAAAACAACTGCCTATAGAGTAGGTGGATCAGAGAAGCAACTGAGAAGCCAAGGGTGACTCTTACCATGATGCTTCCCTGTGGGGACACATGTTGGTTTTCATGCCTATGTAAGTTCAAAACATATTTTATATCTCATCCGAACCGAGAACCTTTTGTTTTCTGAGTATCTGTCTCCATCATGCTTTCTGCCAATTTTATATAGGTTTAAATTTTTCCATAAAGCCCAGTGTTCAGTCATTTCTGGGCTAAGGTTGAAAGCAGTTTTTTCTTGTCTCAGATGCAGATCTCTTTAGCTCTTCCGTTGCTGTTGACCTCTTGGTTGCTGTTCTAATTTTGTAATAATAGATGTATTGCTATTTGATTCCAACCTTCTTTGTAATAAAACTTAAATGTGAAAACAAAGTACAAAAGGTGACTGCATTGTTTACCTATCTGGCCTTTTAAACTTTTATTATTTTTTTTATCTCTACCTCTTAAACAATAGATAAAAGGTTTATGTACAGTATGAACAAACTGTTTTGTCAAAGGACTAAATTAGTGGTGCTTGTCAATGAAGAAACCCCTACAGTATACACTATATGACTAAAACGCATGTTTTGTATGTTGAGTATCCCATTAAATATTTTTTCCCTCCTGCTGTTTTAGTAGCCTTCACTTTTTTAGGGTCAGGGCTCTGTGTAGGGCACTCCAGTTTTTTCCACTCTTCTTTCCGTCTTCATGGACATTGCTTTGTGCACAGGTGCAATTGTCTGACAGGAACAGGTTTGGGCCTCTTGGGTTCTCGTCAAAGAGAATCTTAATGCTACAGGATACAAAGACTTTCAATTTAGTTGTGTGCTTTCAACTTTATGGCAACAGTTTTGGGAATAAGTAGTGTAAGTGTGATGGTCTGGGTTCCACAAACTTTTGGACATATAATTTATATAATTTTTTATTTTCTGTAGTTTACTCATTAATACATATCGCCTTAGACAAAAATTGATGAGCACATTGTTAAGACCTTCTTCATCTGGTCTTTCTCCTTATTCTGCATTTTTATTTTTGGATGCATTTGCTTGTTTCACAGGGCTTGGTCTGGCTCTGTTAGGCTGGAAGGCACGATAGGAAAAATCGGACTCTTGCTGAACTCTTGTTTGAGTTCAAGAAGACACCAAGGTTAAGTGAATTGTTGTCTTGCCATGTGTGTACGCACTCAATTCTATTTAAGTAAGGACACAACAATCAGACAAAAATGCAGTAGAACTGGGTTCATTCCTGGTGCTGGTGTGTCAGACAAGTAAGATCACTGTGACTCCATGCACTGGCCACCTCACACACATGCTTACGCACAGGCCAGACTCCAATCCAGAAAGATCCATAGGTTTTGTCCAATAGCATTTCAAGGATCATTAGATGGTGTGACGACAAAGGTCTATTCAACGCATTAGTCAGATTTATCTTTTGTTGGGTGTTAACTTTGTATGTCTAGTGTATAACAAAACTAGCTGTAATACAGTTTGAATCTTAGCTTATCTACATATGAGTGACAAAGGAAAAACAAAGTTTCTTAGTATATTGAGAGACAACAAGATGGCAAATGTTTTGAGAGACTTCTAGATTCACATGTCTAATTGTAATAGAAGAGTGAACATTTTTCCAAATTGGAACATTGGTATTTTAATGATGACGATCCATTTGTTTCACTTCTCACATTGGGAACGCCTTCGCATGACCTCATTAGAAGCTCCTATTACACTCTGCCAGGCAGGATTGGCAGGAACTGTGTAGAGGACGCCCGCCCCCCCAACAAAAGGTGTTGACTAAAATACCTTTTAAAATTTTTTTTTTACTTTTTCAATACCAATCTCTTGAACCAACTGTCTCTCTGGGACATAGCTTAACTATTCAACAACACTAGGTCACTGGGCACTGGGTTTTCTTAAGAGGACTGCTCATATAGCCTGTCGACAAAACAATAGATACATTCTGACTGTGGAAAATAGTTTTAAAGTTTACCTAGTTGAGTGGTAGAAGTCTTTGGTAGCAATACACCTTTCCAGGTAGAAATACTCTGAGCTAACGTTAACTGCTCCTCATAGCTAACATACAGTAGGTAGTCAACGGTAGTGGGAAGAGTAGCAATACTCTGGAGGTATAACCTTCCAGGAAATCCCAACAATCGGTTTGTCTACCATTTACCCACCTAGGTTATCTATAGCCTCAGAGCTATTAACCCCTGTTGGCAACCATGGTTGCCATTAATGTCTCTGATAAAGCAGAGGGAAATGCACATACATGAGCCTTTCCTTGTGGTACAATAACGTAGTGACTTTGTGGTTAAACCCTGTCGTCTTGCACCTCCAGGATCCAGGCTTGATTCCCACCTTGGGACTGTGTGCATGGAGTTTGCATGTTCTCCCCGTGCTTGGTGGGTTTCCTCTGGGTACTCCGGTTTCCTCCCACCGCCCAAAAACATGCAGATTAAGATAATTACCATTCCCAAATTGCTGACAATGTGTGTCCTGATGGAAATAAGTAAAATGACACAAAATGTTCTCAAAAACAGGTTTATCTTTAAACGATTTCAGCATGTCCTGTGCTCTTATTTATGAGTTGTTGTGTGTGTACATGCTCGTGTACTTAAGTCACGAACAAAAAGTTGGTGTTGTGTTTATTATTTTAATAACTGGCAAAACAGCAAGCAAGTTCAAAAGCTTGTTGATGTCAGTTTCTCTTTATATTAGACCTTTCAAAATTTTATTGTGCGCGTGTGTGCATGTTTGCGTGCATGCGTGTGTGTGCCTCGTGCCCTAAGCCTCCTGGGATAGGTTCCAGGTCCACCTGACCCTCAATACAGGATAAAGCGGTATAAAAGGTGAGCTGTTAGCAATATTTTATCGCAAATCCAATGACAATAACAACCAAATAATATGTTTATTTACATGCACTCATTTACTGTACATTACTTGCATTCAGTTACATGTAATTTATCCTGCTTCACCTGTGTGTTCCATGGTTACAAACAGAATAAGACACAAGAAGTTGTGATCACAGCAATTAATTTGACTTTAATGCATATATAATTCATATTTGGTGACAAAGCATATGCTGAGGCCTATGCCATCTCTAAGAACACATTTCTATTTTAATATAAGCTGCTGAACAGAGAGAAAAATCACTTGCCACTAGAGTCAGCCAAATGTGACAGGGAAAAGAGATTATTCATTCAAAATCTGATGTAAAGCACAAAGGGGGGAAAAACAAGGAAAGAAAGAAAAATACAGATCCAGGAGTGCCAATGATTTACAACTCAGAAAGCTTGCCCACGAAAAATAAACAATGTTTCCCCTTTCTAATCGAATTCCTCTGCTCCTGCTGAGGGAAGCAGCGTGTTCTACAGTACTCTCACTCTCCTGGGTCTTGAGCTGCCCATTTCACCATTCACATGTGAAGGGTTTGTTCCTAACCCTGTGTGAGTTGGTCACCACGTTATTCTCACTGCAGCATGAAGTAGCTGCTAAAACAACTAAACACACTTCTGGCAAATACTGACCCTCTGCAACCCTTCACACATTTGCAGTCTGTGCTCTGGAGCCTGTCAGTCATTCACATGGCCTCTGTTTGTAATTGGAGATATCTTTCTGTGTGTGTGTGTGTGTGTGTGTGTGTGTGTGTGTGTGTGTGTGTGTGTGTGTGTGTCTGTGTGAGCGCGCGCGCGCATGACTGTGTGAGTCTGTGAGTG
>JAQMYL010000012.1:26762869-26781162 GCA_030014365.1 Clarias pachynema
GTAAATGGTCATGAAAATAAAGAAAACACATTGAATGAGTGAAGGTGTGTCCAAACTTTTGGCCTGTACTGTATATTTTTTTGCTTCTTGTTAAATTAAAAAAAAGATTCATAAAAGTCCATGAAATAGAACAATGTTTTCATTTTAACACTCCCACATGGTTCAGTGGACATGGGCGTCATAGTTTGTGTAGCATTGTTCCAGAAGCATGACGTCTTTAACGTACAGTTTAAAACTGAAAGCACTTATGATACAGAGCTGAAAATGTAGTCTTTTAATTTTTATGTTAATATAAAAAAATAAAACCATTGGAGTTTAAACCTTGTTACAGTTTATACTTCTACAACTCATTAGGATGAAAGAAACAACAGTGCCATCTAGTGGTTATTGACAGGCGCAGGAGGGGTACCTTTGCCTGGGAACGGTGAAAAGCGCCCGGACAAGCTTCCTGCGATTGGACTTCGTGTTCATATTCATACAGAAGTCCATGGCAGCCTGAAAGATATCAGACACACACACACACACAGCACGGTGAACTTTTAGATCCTGCCACACTAGGTGTCTTCTTGTCCACATGGAAATTTTAATTACTATTTCAGGACAAACTGGATTCTATACTCATTACTTTCTGGTCTGACAGGTTGTGACTCCTTAAAATAGTGCTAGTTACACCCACAGGCACAGTCACTCCATAAAGCATGTCTGATGTCATAAAACCAGGGACGTCATGCCTGATTTCTGACGGCAGAACTAAGTGCTCAGGTGTGTAAGGTATTTGTTTACCTTGTCGATCAGGTCTCTGTTTACACAGTTGGGAAGCTGCTGGATGAAAGCGTCGACGATGAGTTTAAGATGAGAGCCGGTGCTCGCTTCCTCGTCCTCTTGTTCTTTAAAAACACAAAATTAAATGTAATCCTTAATGAACCCATACAGCCACATGTCGCAAAAAACATGATTACTCAATCAACTTTCCCGAAAAGTTTTGCATCTCCTCACCCTGTTCATCGAGGAGTTTCTTGGCCAGTTCTTCATTCTCAGCCTCATCGGCAGCTTCTAGTTCTAGAGGATCATCAGTGATATCCAGAGCTTCGAGCTCCAGCTCTAGCTCCTCTGTGCAGCTCACGTCTTTCCCCTCCTGGCTTTCCTTAGCTTCTGCAAAAGAAATAACTCAGATGTGATTTACATCCCAACATAATCAACTGAAACACTCAGGTCTGAATGTGACCTGGCTCAGAATTCTGTACCTTTGCTTTCTTCCTTGTCTTTGCTCTGGTTGATCTTTTCATTGTCCTTAAACAGAATGGCAGGAACAAAGGCCTTCAGGTCCACCAGATTCTCGTAAAAGTTCCGTGCATCCTCATCCTCCCAGATCCCTCCGTCCAGCTCGTAGTCTCCTGGTTTGCCTGGAGTGAAGATGTCGATCCCGGGACCATGTTCTGCCACACAAAAACACACTCGTGTAAAAGCAGGGTCATAAAACCACATAATACACTCGCTCTAGATGGAAGTTCTGCGTCTGGAGCCGTTCGACACTTAATAGCACCATGGGTCTCAAGAACGTGACTGTACCAGACCTATGGCTTCTTTATCAAAGTAGATATAAAACACTTTACTAAAATGCATATATGCTTATATACAGAAGAAACTTGGAATTCATGAAATTCCTGTCAATTAATTAAAAAAAACAGTTCACAAATATGAAAAGTCACTAACGTAAACCTCGACTCGATCATATAACCTGATGGATGCCTGGGCTTTTAGATCTGAATTTACTATCAGGTTTAAATGGATTATTTTTTAATTACAGTGTATAGTAGACGTCCTTATCCAAAGCGACATATAGGAGAGCTTTAGAGTCTCGATTACATACAACCTCATGCTAATACATTTATATTTAGGCATTTGGCAGACGCTCTTATCCAGAGCAACTTACATTTTTATCTCATTATACATCTGAGCAGTTGAGGGTTAAGGGCCTTGCTCAAGAGCCCAACAGTGGCAACTTGGTGGTCGTGGGGTTTGAACCTGGGATCTTCCGAACCGTAGTCCAATGCCTTAACCACTGAGCTACCCCTGGGTTACTAAATACATGATATATAAATACATATATAAACTACATTAATTAAAGAATATAAAAATGAGCCAGATAAATCCCCCATATCAAGACGAATCAAATGAATTATTCAATAACAACAAAATAAAGGCTGCAGTATAAACCACTAATTCTATTTAAACCAACTGCAGTTTTTCAGTCTTTACCCTGATCCAACACTTTGTGCTTATAACTCTCTGGGCACTTCAGCTTTCATGAACGGAAACGTTTAAACATTACTTTATTTAAAAGGTTAATAAATGAAGCCCACTGATTTATTATAGTTTAATCTTACCCCTCGAAACCACTAGAGGGCAACCACACGCCAAGACATTCCCACAAAGTCATGTGATGGGTTGTTGATGCAGTATAAGGCTATAATATATATTTGGTGTGTATATATATATATATATATATATATATATATACACGTCAACATTATTTATCTCCCCTCATGTACATTAGGCCTATTTGAATATTCCAAAGATAGTAGCGCTGCAGCCTAATTATTGAAAAAGAAATTAGGTTGTGGTTTACAGGTCTTGGTAAACATCATCAACACAAAAATCTGCTCTCATTAGCCTTGTGCTTGTTATTTCATGTTTAACCATTGAAAGTATCTCTATTTAAAATGTACACATACAGTACAGAAAGACACATAAGAAAAATGCCTACAGCCACAGGGTGGAGCTGTTGAGTGTCACCTGGATCACTGCAGCAATTTCTGTAGGCAACCAGTTTTTGAATCAAAGCCATCATTAAAAAAAATGCTATTTTATTTATTTCACACACTTTAAAACAAAGGACATTGACTTAACTGACATGCTGCTGAAATCTAATTTATTTCCTCAGATGGAAAAACAAGCACATTAGATTTAAGATTACAGAATGGTGCAATAATAATAATAATAATACCAGCGGTGCGGTCGGGAACCTGCAGTAAACAGACTGTGTAGCAGTACAACCTGGAACTGAAATGGATGTAATTGGGAACGGTTTCATTTTGACAAGATGTCTGACCTTTTCTTAGGCCGATGAACCAAAAAGAAGGCTTGCTGGTTGCTCAAGTAGTTGTCCCCATGTGGGAATACCTTACCTGACCACCTTTGAAGGCAATTATATACTTCTTGAGATGTCTCTCTATTACTTTTGCTTTGAGATTTTTTTCTAGATTGAGGTCTGGGCTTTAATGTGCCAAAATTTCAAATGGATGAAGGGGTTAAACACTTTTGCAACCCATTGTAGATGTAAGTAAACCTAGATATCAATGAATGGATGATTTGTATGTGTGTGTGTGTGTGTGTGTGTGTGTGTGTGTGTGTGTGTGTGTTTACCTTCTTGAACGGTTTTATCCTGAGGCAGCTCAGGCATGTTCTCATCCAGGAGATCAGCCAGAGACTGAGTGTTAGCCAGCAGTTTCTGATAGCATGTTGCAAACTCCTCATACTGCTTATGTCTATCTTCACTCAGCTCCCCTTTGGAGTGAAGGATTCGCCTGAGAGAAGAACAAAAAAAGAGAGAAATGTTTTAAGAACAGTCCCAACAGCTTGGCTTTATCTGAGAAATAATTAAGCAGAGTCTAACCTATTTTGCCGTTCAATGTTCTGCAGCTCTCGGTGATCTTTCTTCAGGTGCTTGGTAAGAGAGGTGAAATACTCCCGGAGCAAGTTCTGGAAGGGTTGTTGCTTCTCAGTGTTGATGATCTCGCTTGGAGGAAAAACCAGGCTGAACTTCTCTGCTGCACTCTTCACGCGGCGAGGCACCAACCCGGCGATGTCGTCTCCGCAGTGTTTGCAGAAGCTGATCACCACCGATACGTGCGTGTGTGTTTCACGGTCTGCCCCGATGATGTTCTTCAGCTGCTCGTAGATCAGAGAGAGTCCTTCTTTATCAGTGAACAACCCCACAATGGTGAGTTCGGCTATGAAGCGCAGGTCTGTGCGCAGCTTGCTGACGTTCGGAGCTTTCTCTTCTTTACGAGCCTCGAAGTGTCTCTTCCACGCGGCTAGGAGCTGTGGAGCAAAGTCGGAGTAGCGCTGGTGGAAAAGTGAGCACAGGTGGACGGCACAGCCCACATCTGAGATCTTCAACTTGGCCTCCACCAGAGAGCTGACCGCCTCCCCGATGTACTTGCTCAGGTTGAGGGAGTCGAAGTCGTGCGAGAGCGAACTGCGCTGCTGCTCCGTGAGAGTGCGAAGCTTCTTAACAAAAGCCGTGTTCTTCTTCAGGCTGGAATCCAGACGGCTGAAAAAGGCTTCTTCAGGACGGCTCTCTTGTGCGTGCTGATTCTTTACACGCAGTTCCTTTCTGGTTTGGTGTCTCTCCCATGCCTCCTGGTGCAGCTGCTGAGCTTCCTCCTTTTCCCTAAAGAGAAGGAACAATTGCTGAACATTTAATCTAGAACAACAAGGATTATTGGAGCAAAGAAACTCTTCACTGTTACAAATCTCAAACCAGAGAACATCAAAAATAAATCTTACTTTAGCTGAGCAGCCTCCTCTTCTTTCTGTCGTTTAGCTTCCTCCTCCAGCAGTTTCTTTTCCTGTTCCTCTTGCTGCTTTCGTTCTTCTTCTTCTTTCCTTTTCTGCTCTTCTTCAGCCTTCAGTTTTTCTTCCTCCCTCTTTTTCCTCTCCTTCTCTTCTTTCCGCCTCTTCTCCTCTTCGATCCTTCGCTTCTTCTCGTCAGCGGATTTGCCACCCTCCTTCTTTCCACTCATTTTGCCCTCATCTCTGCCCTTCTCTCGGGAGAACGTCGCTCTTCTATCGCCATCTCTGTCTTTCTCCCTCTCTTTGTTAGTGAAGGGGCCTGTCTCTTTCTCATCCGCATTTACTGATTTCTTGCGTTCAGCCGGCATTCTGATGAAACATCGGAGAAAGACTTTACTTTCCCCCCCCAAACATTACCACACAGTTAATGAACCTAACACCATTTAGTTTTCAGCCTAAATTTGTAAGATTGCTGTGATTTTTGGCGAAGCTCTGCCCCATGATCTTATCCTCTGTTTGTGGTACCTTTTTAATTCGAGCCATTTGATTTACAAGGTGTAAAGGAAAACATGGACGTCTCTATGAAAGTGTGTTCTTTGTTTGCTCTGTCAGAGCTAGTAAAGCTCACAAAGACCTACTTTAGCTGCACTTTTACAGTTACAGGCCTCAGTGGCAAAACTGTAGCACAGCAACAACAGCAGAGTAGTTTGCAACAAACTAGCCTGCTAGTATTAAAGCTAATAATTCTAACTAGATGCAATTCCTGTAGAAACTATGAAGTAGAGGCGCAATGGCACATAGCTTTCCTGAGCAAAATTCAGAAAATTGGTCATTTTTAGCCAATACAATTCCAAATATATGAGTGTATATCCTGTCTGTGACATTAGGGAGTGTGCGTGCATGTAATTGACAGTCAAGAGGGTGTCACTACAACTAAAGAGAGAATGTAACAATCTTTAACTTCAAAGCCAACAGCCCCCCTGTGTTATCTTTACATATAGCAGAGGAACCCTAGGGCCTAGAGTTTTGATTCATTGATTGATTGAGAGAATGCTTTACACTTCAAACACGTAGGAGTTTTATGGGTGTATTTGAAAGACTGAAGGACAGACTTTTTTTCCAAAGTGTATAAAAGCTTTTTTCAATGTGTGTCCACTCTACAAATCTCATTACAGTCTATAGATTGAGTTTTGAACTGAATTCAGAAACATTTTTGATGGGGTAAATAATTGTAATAAACTTTTCAGCAAAATACGACAGTTTTTCAAGCACTTTGATGAGCCGTTTGATGTACCTCTTTTTCCGATTGACCAAAAATAAGCAAACAGAAAGTCAGGGCAAAGCGGCTCGACATGGGTACTAAATGGGTCTTCATAGCTTGAAAATAGTGCGTTTTTCCCCCAGGAGATATTTTCATTCCATTGCACTCGGGAGACCTGGTCAAACATCTCGATACAAGTTTTGTGGCAAAATTCCGGGTGATTCAGCCACCAAGTCCTGAATCTTTAAAAAAAAAAATCTTTTTGGAAACCCATCGGTCTAATTCCTTACAAAAATAGCACATCTCACACCGGGGGTGTTTGCTGTGGCTTTACTGGTTGCAGACTGTAAATTACAACCTCACCTTAAAAACAAAATTACATAGACCACAGAGTGTTTGTGGTCAAATGACTAGCAGACTGTCAATCACTTAAGTGTATGGTAGAAGTGCCATTATCCCACATTAGAATGCTTTCATTGATAATCACGCTAGAGATGTATTTCTGATCAAAACAAATGAAAAAACTGAAAGTAACAAACTTCTACAGTCCCACTGAGCTAAAGCAACTTTTTTCAGATATTCAGATCAGACATCACCACAATTTATAGCATACTTCTGATTTTTCCTGTCTGTATATGATGGAAGGCTATATTATCCATGCCTTGTCCGTTAGCACACCCCACTGCAAAGCAACCACAGGGAATTTGTAAACATACACTATATAGACATAAGTATTTAGCCAAGCCTGTTAATTATTGAATTCAGGTGTTTTAATCGGGCCCCTTAGATCCAGTGAAGGACAATCTTAATACTTCAGCATACCAAGACATCTTGGACAACGCTGTGCTTCCAACAGTTGCCAGCTGTGCCTCAAAGACTATAAAGACATGGTTCCATGAGGTTTGTTGTGTGAGGACTTGACTGGCCTGATAAAGCCCTGACTTCAACCCAATTGAGAAACTTTGGGATGAACTGGGACAGAGATTGTGAGCTTCTCGTCCAACATCAGTGCCTGACCTCATAAATGCTCTACAGAATTAATGGGCACGAATTCCCACAGAAACACTCCAACATCTTATAACGAGAAGAATGGAAGCCGTTACAATGTCACTGCAGGTTTGGACAAATCATTTTTTTCTCCTGTGTTTCGTACTAGCATCTGGTAAATAACGTCCGGCGGTGGGCGGGACCAGTGCGGACACACGTCGTGACCTCAGATGCAGAAAGTCTATAAAATGATTGACAGGAGACACAAACAAGAATCCCGGACCGGAACCAACTTTTTTGCATTTTCAGAACGAGTTGTCCTCCCAGCATAATACACTTTTCCCCCCCAAGTCCATTGCTTACTCGGTTATTAAATAATAATAATAATAATAATATTCACATTCTCCCGCTTAATTGTAAACAAAAGAAACGGAAGAAAAGAAACCTCGACTGCACCTTTAAAATAAAAGCTCCCGAATCTAGCTGCTTAGCTAGGGGTTTCGGTTGCAACAGCGTCATGATAATTATAACTCATATCACCTAGCACGTTTATAACGAATATTAGACACACAATCACCCTATACAGTCAAATAAGCTCAAAAGTTATGAGGTACATAAACAACAATAACCAAATACGCCAACCAGACGTTAACATTACCAAAAACTAGCAGGTAAGTTAAACTAGTAGGCGTGTTAGCTAACATCTAGGAAGAAGTGCTTAAAAACTTCAGCGTCCATATTCTACTTAAAGATCCAAACAACAATACTATACGGGTTTTCATCGGTAATTTATTTGCAAAGCTAGCTAGTTCTGACAAGTGTCAGTGAGCGCTGATTAGTGAGCGTAAACCCGCTCGGGCTGACTCCAGGCCGCCCTGCCGGAGAGGTTTGTATGTAAACATTGATCAGACACCAGCAACACCGCTATCATTGACACCAACAAGCACTGCAAAGCAACAAAATCATCCAGAGACGATGCATTCGGTTACGGTTGTTCAGTACAAATCATCTTACCTTCAAAAGAAGCAAAAATAAAACCATGCGATAAGGTAGTTTTAATTGGATGCTTTACTCGTTTCGCTTCCGCTAGCTTCCGTTGCTAGTTAGGACCCCAAAGTGGATAATTTTGAGCGCCTGATCAAAAATCAGATGTCCTCTGTCAAACCTCCGCACTGTCGTGGTTGAAATTAAAAGTACTAAACACCACGCCAGCATTGTTTATTATTTATTATTCATTGTTTCAATATTTATTTAATCGTTTCCTTAGATACAAATTTGAACCATATTAGAAGGACAGTGAAAGAAAAACAGGGAAAAAGCAGGGCATGCTAAAGTCTCTCTCTCTCTCTCTCTCTCTCTCTCACACACACACACACACACAAGTACAATGTCCATAAAAGAATAAATAAATACAATGAAAACTATCTACTAGTATGTCAATTAAAGGGGGAAAAAAAAGGAGAGGTGTTGATAGAACATTAAAAGTAGTGGCAGGGAGCACTGTCACTTCAGGGACTGGTTCGTTTTCCACTGGGGTCTGTGTGCAAGGAGTTTGCATGTTCTCCCCGTGCTTGGTGGGTTTCCTTCAGGTACTTTAGTTTCCTCCCACACTCCAGAGATATGCAGGTTAGGCTAATTGGCGTGCCCAAATTGCCCGTAGTGTGTAAGTGAGTGTGTGTGCCCTGTCATGGATTGGTACACTGTCCAGAGTGTATCCTGCCTCGTGAAAGTCTACCGGGATTGGCTCCATCTCCCCATGATACAGTGTACAGGATACAGTCTAAAGCAGCTCAGATGATGAGTGAATGAGTGAGATTTGAAAAATAAGCAAAGGCTCTACTCAACAGGAAGTTATTTTGGGTTGTTTGCAAAATGCAAACTACTCCACCTAGGAGATTTATATGATCGCCACCAGACCGGGCCAATATGATCTCAAGACATTAAGGATGCAAAATTGCGAAGGGATTTTTGATATCTGAAATGGTTCAGCCATGGAGATGCTTTAAACTTATGCTGAAAAGTGGCTAATAACTTCTTGAATGACATCATACTGAGCGACATCATAGTGTGATTCTTTTTTTTTTTTGGAGGGCTTAAAAACACTCGCACATAGATTATGTGGGGCGCCCGGGTGGCGATGACACAGGTGCTTGGGCCTGATCATTGTTGCTTTGCAACTATATTTTCTCTAGTTGCCATATCAGTGAGTTTCAGTTAACTGCTGCTCAAACAATTTTATATGTTTTCTCTTGATGCTACAAGATAGAAGACCAGGCAGGATATTCCATACTTTGGCTTTGGGCTATTGTAATCTGCCTGAATGCGCACAGAGAACTCACAAACATCATAATTATGATATGAGCTGTTCTTCACTCTAAGAGTGTAATGACCTCATGATTACATTATAAGCCATGATCAACAGCTAGATACAGTACCATAGTATTATCATATGATTTTACTTTCCCTTCAATATTACAGGTGTACTTTTCTAAGCAATACATATGTTTGAAAATGTCCAGTAACATCAAATTATAATTTTACATTACTCTTTTTTTGTATAAGATAAGCAAAATGTCTTGCGTAAAACTTTACTGCAAGGATAAGACCCCAAATATAGTAAGTTAGTCATGAACTAACATTTATGTTTTATGCCACAGAATGTTATATATCAACAAAATAATTGCAAGAAAGCTGATTACATAATAAATTTCTTTTAATCTTCATGTCCCCAACTAGATGAGAGAAAGAGGTCAATCAAACTACACTGTATGGCCAAAAGGTTTGTGGACACCTGACCATCAAACCCATTTGTGGTTCTTCCTCAAACTGTTGCTATAAAGTTAGATGCACACAATTGCCTAGATTGTCATTGTATGCATTAGTATTACAGTCTCCCTTCTATAGGATT
This sequence comes from Clarias pachynema, assembly GCA_030014365.1. NCBI lineage: Eukaryota > Metazoa > Chordata > Actinopteri > Siluriformes > Clariidae > Clarias > Clarias pachynema. Next base: position 26,772,604 of record JAQMYL010000012.1, read on the forward strand.
AAGGGGCCCAAACGTGTTGTTTTACAATGCTCCTGTGGACAAACCGATCTCCCTGAAGACATGGTTTGCCAAGTTTGGAGTGGAAGAAAATCCCCATAGCCATTCTCCTCCACCCTTGGTTTTGTGGAAAGCCTTTTCTGGAGTTAATTATTTAACAGCAAAGTGGGAACAACTCTGTGGTAATTCTTTGGTTTTGGAATGAGCAGATAAGGACTTATGGTCATGCCCGCATTTTTGGCCATATAGCCATGCTCAGTACCTGTTAAGGGTGGCCAAAAGTACTTGCAATCAAACTCGATTATACCATAGGGAGATTAATTCCTCAAGAAGATATACTGTATATTGTCCCAAATTATTATGAAGTTACAAATTATTAGTAATGATTCAATTAGCTGTTGGACAGAGACCCTGCTAGGGGTGGGAGATAAGATTAAAATATTAAATAATATACTGTTATAAAATATTACATACTATATTATAATTATATTATGTCAAATTATGAGAGCTGTACTGAAGGCAATGCAAATGTGGGAATAACGTTTGTTTTTTTTGTTAACTGACATCCCAATATCAATTGTTCAAAAGAGATTATTGCATTTTAACTGCCTTCAGAATTGTTGTACAGTGGACAAAGAAGTAAAAATCAAGAAAGACCATTCAATTAGAAGGTGATTCCAAACTTTTGACTGGTAGTACTGAATAAAACCTTAAATTGATTTTATTTTTGTTTAATGTCTATCCAGTGGTAACATTCAGTGTTTTCAATGGAATTTAGAGAGTTTAGAGACTCGTAACACCGCACCTTTGGTGAAATCACGACCAAAATGACTGGAAAGCTCCCCAGACATTTAGCAATGCATTTTGGGATGAACACCATTCGAATGGTGTCAGAATATGAAAGGATGTCCTGAAAAGTTGCGAACTACAGAAGCTGCTTATGGTTCAACTTGATATGCAGACAACATAGGTTCATCCCCAACAGCCTATGCCTGGACTCCTCTGTGGAGCAAGAAGATTTGGCCCTTCAATCACATAGTGAGACAGGTTAATTTCACAATCGATGCATTGGAAGGAAAAGTTGACCAGATCGTCCAGGAGCTGAATTCACTTCTAGCCAGCTCAATCATGTGGAAAAACATTTATGTGGAAAAGGATAACTAGCAAAACGCTCCAAGGGCAAGGAGCCACAGACACACAAATTCTGAGAGAGAGCTTATCCAACTTGAAAATAATGTCTGAGACAAAGAAGTGGACTTTGCAGTAACAAAAGGACAGCTTTTTATCAGTAGTAGGCCTCATTACACACAGCCATTAGAGGAACCAAACCGATGGAACCAGGGTCACAGCACTTGTTAGTGCTAAGACATCCACTTCCAACCACACCATCCAAAAAATGAAGGCAGCAACATTTCTAAAATGAGAACATGGAGATGCACGGTTGTCCTGAACATGGAGAACTACAATGCCAAGGTTGCCAGTCTACTCAAAGACCCTGCTACATATGAGGCTTTAAGGTGAGATCTTAGTAGCATCTATAGAAAAAAGGTCATAGACTGTCAACAACCGGGAAAAGTAAAAAGTAATTTACCAAGCCTTATACTATCACCTGTAACCTTGAGAAATCACCCTATTCACATATGGACCTCTGAGTGTACACTAGAACTCCACTCAGACCCATTTTCAATAGCATCAGCTCAGGTAATTACACCAATCCCAAACATCTGGCCACAATAATAGCCTCCCCTTGTTGGCAACACTATGCGCATCAACAACTAATGTAAACAATGTTCAAAAACCTAAACTGGACTTGATAAAACCATGGTATAACCTATGATGTCACTTCACTCTTCACATGCCTTTCCACAGCTGAGGCAGTCAAATCCATGATAGATATTACATGACAGTCCATTTTTTCCAACAGAACCAAACTCAGCCGCATAGATGCCCCCCGGGACCTTTACAGGGCTACCACTTGTTTCAAATGCCTTGGGGGTTTTTATAGACAGAAACAGAGCTGTGCCATAGTTTCATCTCTACATGGAAGATGTAGAGAGCAAAGCCCTTTCACAGGAATTACACTAAGTCACTGGTTCACCTACATTATGTGGATGACACTGGGGCCAATAATTAAAAGAGAGGAAGTGGAACCTTAAACACCAAGTGTTTAAGGTTCCATCAAGTTGTACTTATACCATCAAGTTGTAACATCAAGTTCACTTGGTTGGGAATTATCTGGCCAATTTCACACTGAAGGTGACAGAAGCATTGAAGTATACAGGAAACCCACACATAAATCAATATTTACCTTTTGACTCTTTTGGAGCAAGAACTAGGAGTGAACAGAACTCCTCACTCAGAATGCACCCACAAGGGTGGAGGGGAAGGCGAAGGTACACAAATACATCAAAGAATTCTCACAAAAGCTGTGGCTATCCAAACTAAGCTTTTTTCAAATCCACAAAAAGATACAGTAGGAGCACTTCAGCAACAAATGGGCAAGAAAAACAAATGGAACATAAACATTTCCTATGTTGCTTATCATCTACTTACAATGCAGTTTTCACAGTTATTCATACTCTGTGAACTATGGAGAAAAAAAAAGTCCAGCTGCCACTGAACACCATCTTTCGGATACTATGACCTGGATGACTGAGGAACCCACAGACATAAAGATCCTAATTTTTATTGTTGTTTTGGGATCTTTTCCCGATTTTCTCCCTAATTTAGCCGTGTCCAATTCCTTGTTACAGCATCACCCGGGGATCGAACCAGCGATCCCTGGATGATAGGGCGAGCACTTTACCACTGCGCCACTCGGAGGCCAATAAAGATCCTAATTTGCCTGTCTTTTGACTGGGACGGGAAACCTGGAAGAGACTCATCAAGCACAAGGAGAACATGCAAACCACATGCACAGAAATAAAAGTGGGACTCAAACCCTCGACCCTGGAGGGGCGAGGCCACAGTGCTAACCACTACACCACCGTGCCATCCATTTCATCATTTCTACATGTTTCCATAATATTTGTTTTAGAAAGAAATGCATAATTTGCATCATTAAGATTTTTAACCGAGAGTCTATGACTAAACAAAGGACTGCAAGGACAGTTTAGTTCAAAACTACTGGAGAGTTCAGGTGCGGTTTCTAGATATATTTTTGCAAGGTACAAATAACAAAGTTCTTATCTTATGCCTCAAGTGAGTAACTTATAAAAAGCGTCATGTCAAACTCCTACTCCAGCCCTTTTCATCAACCTGAGTGATCAACATGTCCTGGTTGTCCTCCAACTCCTTTCAGTTTTATGTTCCAGGGACAATGTTATAAAACTCTCAGTTCTTAAGAATTAATGTTTTATATACTGCGCCAGGGCAAATAAGATAAAAGTTATTACACAATGACAGAATTCAGGATCTTACTTTCAGATAGGAATAAAAAAAAAATACAGAAACATTGCCAGAATCCCTTAAAATGTTTTACCTTGAGGAATCCTCCCTCCATGGAGTATGTGTTTTTCTTCTATTTATAAACTGTTTTAAAGCTGTTTCGTTATTCTTGCACGGAAACAGCTTAGGTTTGCTAGCATCAACTTCCAGGAGGACAAAATGTACACTGGCAACCAGGTTTTAGGGCTGAAATATCCTGGTGCTCAGCAGGAACGTTCCCGAAATTAGCCCCTTTGATATTCTGTGTACAGCAGATAATGGTTGAGTATCATCATAATCATCATCATTAAAAAAAATAAAATAAAAAACCCCGCAGGTTTTTGGTCTCACACGCACTGCTGACTGTAATTCTGCTGTAGTTCAGGCATTACATTTTAGTAAATACCTCTGGTTGGAAAAACTTCCAAACATCTCCAGAGCTTCATATTTAAACCACACAGCATTCAACATATAAAAAAACATTTTTGGAAACAATGTCTGTTTATTTAAAATGTTCCTTTGCTGTGTCAATAATCGTGGAACATATAGGCCTAAAAAATAAAGCTTGACTTTTGCTCATTTTTCTGTGTAGATGCCTACTGTATTATCTGTAACAGCTTGTTATTACTATAAATGTTTCTAGATGTCATATAAATAATAAATGATTATAACATGTTAACATATAACATATTTAAAAAAAATATTACAAAGAATTTAGCTGTTCCTAAAGATAGACAGGAATAGAATTATAACAGCAAAAGAAGTGTATTAGGTAATATATATCCAAAAGCAAATGCAATATACTGTATATTGTTATGTAATCAGCATGGTAAAATGCTAAAGTGGTTTGGAATTGAGAAGGTGGCTTGGAATTCCTAAAATGACTGTTGATCACATTTTTAACTAGAAAATAAAAAAAAAATTAAACCTATTACCAGGGGAGGGGTGTTTTTAGTACAAAAAAAGAATAAATATAGTGGAAATTAAATATTTGGTTTTACACATGAGCAAAACATAGTAATTGTCTTGACAAAAACTCACTTTTTTGTTTTTTTAAAAGTACAAATCTCATGAAAATTTTCATGCCACAAACTTTCTACTAGTTTCTCCTTATTATCTTTCCCCAAGGACTTGTTATCAAAAATATCCTTTTTGTTCATGATAAAATTTAAATTAATATAAGGAAAAAATTGAAATCTTTAAAATAAAAGTTAACATTTTACCATTGTAAGAATTAAGTGGACTATATCATATCCGAGGCTTATAGTCAGCCTAGTCCTAGACAGTGTTAGTCAAGCGTACTGACATGGTTGATGAATATCAGAATGTGGATATTATATTACAGCACACAGCCCTATTCATTGATATTTGACACTGATGTGAACAATAATTATAATTATATTCTGTCCGGTAAGTGCAGATCAAGGCATTTCAACATCTAGGGATGAATGTTTCAATAGGGAGAGGTAGATTTTATCTTATTATTAATTGTGCATAGAAACTACCAGAAGTCAGGTTAGGTTGATCTGGTTTAAGCTGATGATGTTTTTCTCCTGGTGCTCCTTAAAACGGCTGGCGATGCTAAGTTAAACTTGTTTTTGTCTTGTTCAAACTTATGACCTCCTACTTTCAGAATCAGTCAGTAAATGAGAAGAATAGCATCAAAATGCCCACTATTAGCTTTTAAAGATATGCTTCTTAAACTGGTATACAATGTTAGCACAGTGGAATAGAGGCTTGCTATTTTGACATATACTCTTGTGCATTAGTGTGATAGTACACTATTGTGGTTGTTTTTGTGAGTGCCGTCACTTTGCTCCCAGATCGTTTTTAATAGTTTTATAAAGCTGCACCAGTGCATCGGCCCACAGCTCCCTCTGATGGGCGAGGCTGCTCTGTGCTAGCCGCTGAGCCGTGTACACCATAGTAAGTACGGTCCGCTCAAAGTCCTCCTTGCTCAGACGTCCCCGGTGCTGTTCCAGATGATGGCAGAGGCGGCGGATGTCTGAGAGTGTTCTCGGGAGAATGTCCTCACACACTACCTCTAGAGGCTGCAGCCTCCTGAGAGATGCAAGTTCCTTATCAGCCACACGGAGCACGCCTTTCTCTCCTTCCACATTCAGCCCCGACCACACCACCTGACACACACACACATGCAAGAAGACATCCTTTATATAAGGAAAAAAAATGACAACAGCAGATAAGTGCAGGAAGAATTCAATAGTTTGGTAGATAAATAATTACAGAGTGATTTATTTTTATCAAAATCCTCAGGAAATATAGTCAAAATAATAAGTTAAAAATAACTCTCTCAAAACTACTGTCACAGAGAAGCGTGATGGTAAAGCTAATGCAGAAAACTGCTGTTACTGAGTCTGGTGTCCTATAAGCGATGAAGTTGACTAACATCAGTTCTGACATGTTAGTCATTCACAAACGTGTTATTCCTCTACACTCTATCTCTTGTGTAATTTTGCAAATGATGAACAGTTCCATATTTACCAAGTTACCAATATTTACCTAGCAGATATGTTGTTGATACCTATCTCTGACTTGCAGATACTGTAAGCTCTGGTTTTAAGCAGTGCTAGTGTGTGCTGTAGTGCGGCATATGTGGAATGCAGGTGGTTGCTATGCTACGGGTCTGGTGTTAATTATAGATAGTGTCGTGGGAACCACGGTAAGTTCGTAAGGGCTGACTGATATATACTCAAGTTTGACACCTGTGATCTAGACAATCCCGATTTAATCATTTGTCTTTAAGGTTAAAAAGAGTACACTATAAAATCAAATGTTTATGCACACCTGACTATCACATCCATATAGCATCCATTCCTGATGAATTCCACGTTAGTACTTTTAGAATGAGCTTCACTCTTCTGGGAAGGCTTTTCACTAGGTTTTGGGGTGTGGAAGTGTGGATTTGTGATAAGGATACTGGGGCAAACATGACATTTTTGATATTCCCTTTTTTCTTGTAATCCAGTACAGATTATGTCACGACCTCCACTCGAACCTTAGCAAACCATGACATCAGAGCTCACTTCGTGGCATTGTCATGCCGGAACAGGTTCAAGGAACTGCTTAGTTCCAGTTTGGGGAAGAGCCACACAACAGTGCGATGGTGTATATATTGTGTATTACATTAACTAACCTGTCTTATAACCTGACTTACAGTATGGTCAAGGTCAGAATAGGGTGTTCACTGTAGTTAATTCTGAAGTCTGAACATGAATATGTGACAATTATTAATCTACGTACTGTATTAGCTTTTTTGTGTACACTGGAACAAGTAAATAATAATTTGACAATACTGTAGCATATTTCAGGGCTTATAACATGTTATCAGGTAAACCAGTGTAGTATAGAGTAGTATTATCGACAAACAGACTATACACCAAAGATGACCAGGACCACTGGAATTTTCAGAGTCACCACACTATAAACCTGTACATATTTGTTTTCCTGTATCTGTTTACATCGACTGCCTGTTTCTACGCAACATAAACAGTACTGGATCCTGACAAGTTATTCTTACGCTGCAGCTAATGGTCCACTTGCAGCTAGTTTGCATAACGTTTCAACAGTCCTTTACATGTTTACAGCCTTTAGCTAAATGATTAGGTTGTGTCTGTGTCATGGCTGTAGCCATGGAGTTGAAATTAATTTTATCAGTAAACAAGTCGTGTTGCTTAATGTTCAGGAATGGCTTACTAAGCATTTCTCAACTGAACGAATATATATCTTTTATAATAAGAACAGACTCATCTCAATAACAACTGTTCAAATGAGATGATTGCATATCTTGGATGCCTTTAAGTCCAAAGAAATAAAAATAATCAGTAAAGACTATGGAATTGAAGGTGTGCAATGCTAGCTGACAATGCTAACTAACACAGGTAGTAGTGCTTAGCTAAAAAAAAAAAAAAAACATGCTTGCATATCACAAAATAAGAAAAATAAAAAAATACCACAACAGCCAAACCAACCTGGACCGTTCTTGCAGCATCAAATTAGCATAGCATGTTCACAGGTCATGTTCACAGGTCAATAAAATCCTTCTGTCTTTCTGTCTTTCCACTCTACCCTACTTTTATTTTTTTAGGTCATGAACAGTTGTATAAGCATTTCACTGCATATCATACCGTGTATGGTAGTGTAAATAAAATTTGAATGAATTTGAATGCGGTCAGGCTAAACCACCATTACCCACAGTGCAAATGGGACTTTGGTATCATGGGATGACGTTAAGCGCACAGCCTCAAACAAAATGAAGTGACATTTGATTTATGCTATAGCTTAGTTTCGAGTTAATTTTTTAGAGTACCTCCACATTAGACCATTGAGATTTAACAATTTATAGTACAGTCTAGCAACTTAAAGTGAGTAGTGAACATATATACATTTATTAACTTAGTTTGAGGGGAAAGAAATTCCAGTAAAACTCAGAAACATTTCTATTCAAACATAAAGCAATATATTTTATAATACAAATTGAATGTTTCGTACATTATAGATGTCTGCACTATTATATTCAGATTACTTGTTATAAAACTGCACCTTGGTAGCCGCAAACTAGGTTTAAACTAGCCCAATCTGGCTACCTGCCATTAACTTCCTTCTCCTTAAGGAGGGCAGTGGAATTACTACCTGTAAACATGAGCAAAGCAGTGGAATCTGAGAGCAATTAGCCTAATCTGGATATCTGCATGTCTTTGGACTGTGGGAGGAAACCAGAGTACCCAGAGGAAACCCACCAAGCATGGGGAGAACATGCAAACTGCACATAGACCCCGAGGCAGGAATCGAACCTGGGGCAAGACTACAGGGCTAACCACTAAGCCACCCTGCAAACCAACATTTTATATATATATATGCTTTCTATTTTGAAAATACATTATATGTTATATATAAAATTCACAGTATTATTTTATACATATATTATTATTTATTATTTAGTAGTATAATAAAATAATATTATATATAAACTAGGGCCGGGACTTTAACGCGTTAATTTAGATTAATTAATTACACAAAAAATAACGCGTTAAATTTTTTTACGCATTTTAATCGGACTTATTTTTGCACCGCGGAACGTTTCTCACTGGATGAGTTTCGGCGGACCGATTATACTGG
>JAQMYL010000012.1:26811305-26829579 GCA_030014365.1 Clarias pachynema
TGCAGGGTGTCCAATGCATTTATGTGATTTAAATTAAAAGTTATTATATGGATATGGAGCTTTACTCACTTTTTTTTGCTATTATTTTGAACACCACTGTATTCTGCATGTCTTTGGACTGTGGGAGGAAACTGGAGAACCCAGAGGAAAACCACCAAGCACAAGGAGCACATGCAAACTCCATGCACACAGATCCGATGCGGGATTCAAACCCGGGACCTGGAGGTGCAAGGCGACAGTGCCAACCAATAAGCCACCTTGCCACCTTGTTTTCATTATTATGCCAGAAATTGTGTTTTTGGTGTTAGGGGAAGAGGAAGAAAGATTGAATTTTGCACACTGATTGAGCTGAAGATTAGATTAATTAGTGGAGCTCCTGAGAGAGCCTGACCATCATGGATATGACGCAGGAGCTGTAATGTTTACCAATTTTTCCTATTATCTATGTGGACAAAATCACTGAAGATTATTAAAAGATGCAGAATGCAGAAGCACCTATCTCCAAGTACTGAAAACCAACTCCTTTACTCCTTTGTAATAGTATAAAAGTCTCAACAGCTTTCTAAAAAACATACATGTATAATAAAGGCATAACACTATGCTATAAGTTACATTAATTATTAAGAATTCAGCACTATTGTGGAGAATCGTTCTTCCAACAGCAGACTCACAGATGCTCTAAGAGGGAACTCAAGTATCTTCAGGGTTTTTTTCTTTTTCACTTCGCCAGAAAGCAGGAACAGTTTTCGAATTCTGCTCCAGTTTGCAATGAACAGCAGATGTTAAGCAGAAACTGTAAGTGTGGACAGGGAGTCAAATGTGAATCTAGCATGTCTCTATATCCCTCTAGTGCATGCATTGCTCATTTTGATTCCTAAGATATCTTTCCATATTGAGATTACAACTAGCAAACTAAAGTGAGTGAATTAAATCATGGCATAAACTAAGTCAGCTAACACTAACTATAATTTATTAATTCTATTAATAATTTATTCTATAATAATTTATTGATCATATGACCTTATCCAACATGTGAAGTAGTTTGGTAAAATTAGTCAGTCACTTACTGTTGAAGCAAACTTTACTGGCTCCTGCAAAGGGTGCATAAAAGAGCTGTTTTCTATTCGAATGTCGATATTACTGCAGATTTCATAGATAAATGAAAATTATGGAAAGCAGTGACTTTGTTCTTAAAATATAGTTCGTGTTGAGTGTAAATGTTTCTGCTGTTTGGCAGTATACCTTCAGTTCATGCATTACATTAGCTACTTAAACTGACATTACAGTGCATCTTGAAAAATTACGATAGCATAAAAAAATTAAACTCATATTTTCTAGATTCATTCCATGTAAAGTAAAACACACTGCCCAGCCAAAAATAAGTAACACGATATTTCATTGGACCACCTTTTACTTATGTTATGGCACAGATTCTCTGTGGCATCCATTCAATAAGCTTGTTCAATGTTACAACATTTATTTCTGTCCAAAGTTGCATTCATTTCTTTCCAAGATCTTGTTTTGATTATGAGGAAGTTAGACCTCTGCTTGAACTCTTCTCCTGCACATACCAAATTCTGCACCGATTCTCAATAGGAATTAAGACCTGGACTCTGCAGTGACCAATCCATGTGTGAAAATAATGTCTGCTGCTCACTGTTTCACAATTTGAGCCTGATGAATCCTGCCATTGTCATCTTAGAATATGCCTAAACCCTTTTTCTATGGGGAAGGAAAAAAAAAACATTGATGGAAATACCTGGTCATTCAGTATATTCAGGTTGTCAGCTGACCTCGTTTTTTGGCCACATAACATTGCTGTACCTAGACCTGACCTACAGAAGCAACCACAGATCATAACACCACCCCCACCGGCATTAGGCATGATGAGTGCATCACTTCATCTGTTTCTCTTCTTAACCTGATGCACCCATCACTCTGGAACATGGTCAACCTATTAACTATAGCTGTGAGGTATGCTATGATTTGATGTCACTAAGTGATGTCTCATCATGATTATTCAAATAAGTTTGTAATCACATTTCTTCTTTAAAGATAATGGCTCACCACTATCTTTTTCAGGTTTTAATAATGTGTTTTACATTTATTTTTTTTACCCAATTTAAGTATTTTCAGCAATTTGCTTAGTTGTTTTCTTTGTTTGAAGCAGGACATAAATTTCACCCTTCTGATACAGTCTAACATCTTTGCCACGATCACAGGATAAGTCTTCTGACATGGTTGTTTAAGAGATGAGAAGCTACTCACTGTATCAGTTAGGGTTAAACAACTTGATGCCATCTGAAACAGCTTGTGTCAGGTGCAGAACTTAGTCAGTATGATTTAAATGTCTAAATGTTTTTTTTATTATTATTAACAACACTGTACTTGCCACATAGAGATACAGCTTGATGGGTTAAACCAATTTGCATTTCAGATCTTTAAAGCAGGAAAGAGTCCATAATCACTATGGGCAGACGAGAGGTGAACCCACAGCTGTATCTACCAGGCATGCTCAGGGTCCAATTTTAAAGGCCATTTTTTAATGCTAATTTCACTTTTCAGTCATTTTAGACTTGTTTTCCAGAGTGTGTACAAAAAACAAAAAATAATAAATAAATAAAATTAATTAGAGTTCCTCCTATTGTGACATCATATAAGAAGATCTCCTCCCCCAGCTTGTTTTCAGCTCTGCTTTTCTCTGGGGGAGAGGCTCAGCAGTAGCTCACTTACATACATATAAACTGAAACGGTGCATTCAGAAGAGGACTGGAACACTAAAACTGATGAAATTTGAGGTATAAAAAGTGAGGGGTGTTTCAGCTGAAGCAGTAACACACACACACACACTTTAGGGGTACTCTGAGAACTGTGTTAAACAACTGTACAAACTCAGACCTACAATTCCCCGATCAGTAGTGTATATGTAATTCTCTCTACACTAATGAATTATTCAGCAAACACAATGGCAGCTATCAAACACGTTGTGGTCCTTGCATGCTCACTAGTGCTGTCTAGGATTGTTTCACTGGGGCTGTTATTACTCTCAGCAACCCTTGAACTTTAGAAAGTGCCATAAACGTTTGTGGTTATTGATTAAGCATTGCACCCAGTGGAGCATTATAGTGGCAGCTGAAGAGCGCAATTGAGAATGAAATACACACTTGGGGTACAGCTAATGGCCTAATGGATGGACAGTCATCTACCCCTGATTTTTTAAATTATTTTTTTAAACAATGTAAGAGATATATCATAGAGGCATCATCAGCGTTGTCAGAGAGCTGTTGTTCCTTATGGGTGTGGAGTGCCAAGGTCTCCACTCACTGACTTGATCCCATCAATTAAATGCTTGATAGCTACAATGATGTTTATTGCTTTCCCAATTAAGTGTCTTCTTTAGCCGAGTCAAAAGTTTGGAGGCTTTCGTGCGGAAGACTACTATTATTTTCAATCTAGCAGCTGTGTCTATCTCTTCGTCTTTTCTTTTTTCTGTCATAAAAGTGCATGCACCGCCTACTGAATGAAACCAAATCAATAGAAAGTGGAGCGAAAATCGCAGACATCTGTCAAAGCACATAGGTTGCTGTCTGAAAGGCAGCAGTGAACATACAGGCTGGTTTTTATCTCCCAGACACGTTGGTTTTAAAGAACGGTTGGCCTGAGTTTCAATTACTCCCTGAGGAAAACAAAGAGGTCAAGTGCTAAGCTCAATCCTGAAACGGTAAAGCTTTTCATGTCTGGCCATGTGGAGGAGGTTACAAAGCTTTTCTGCCAGGCACAGTCCTATGAGTTTAGTGCAACAAGAAAAAGCGTACAAGACACATTTTCACTAACGTATTTTTTTTTAATAACAATTATTCTTGTTAGTCTGAATCTTGGCAGTGTTGCCTCCACTCCATGGCAAATGCAGTTAATTACACACTGTGAAGATTCTGCACCCACCCCATCCCTCACCCCCTGACCAACTCTCCTACCCCATACCACAAAAAAAAAACAAAAAAAAACATGCTTGCTGTCACTTCCCTTTCACTGCAGACACATAGGGGAAATTCCCCATAAAGCTCTCCACACTACCCAATTAGTATTATCAGTCCTCTATTCTCTCCCTCACGCACACACACACACACACACACACACACACACTGCAAATGATTGTCTGAAATTATACATTCATTGTTTTACCTCTTTCTTTTGTATAAGTAAAATTAAAAACATCAGAATCTTTCTCCTTTAACCTCGTGACTACATTTTAAAGTACACCATGTATGTCAAATGAATAATAATAATAATAATAATAATAATGTTAACATTCAGGTCTAAAATATGTTTCTGTGATCATTAAAATGTTTGAAAATGTTCTGAAAATAAAAATGCAATATTACTGACAATTAGAAAATCTATAGTTTAGAACTGCCGGTGATAGTCTCATTGTAGACATTATGTCTAAAGGTTGTCTAGCATGTGTGTGTCTGTGTTCAGTTTTTGTTCATTTCCTAAAACATTCAGAATATAGCATGGCTTTCGACGGTCATTTACTGTTGCATCCCTGTTGCAGCATCCAACATCTCTCTCTCTCTCTCTCTCTCACACACACACACACACACACACACACACACACACACACACACACACACACACACACAACCTAAGTACTACTCTCTTTCTTAACGTCTGTCGTACATGTAAAGTGGGGAAAAAAGTATTTAGTCAGCCACCAATTGTGCAAGTTCTCCCACTTAAAAAGATGAGAGAGGGCAAAATAAGAAACAAAATAAGAAAAAAAAATCCAGAAAATTACTTTGTAGGATTTTTAAAGAATTTATTTGCAAATTATGGTGGAAAATAAGTATTATAAAGTAAGTATATACAGTATACCCTTTGTTGGCAATGACAGAGGTCAAACATTTTCTGTAAGTCTAAAGAAGACTAAATACTTTTTTACCCCACTGTATGTACGTATGTATGTATATGTGTGTGTGTGTGTGTGTGTGTGTGTGTGTGTGTGTGAGTCTGTGCAATACCGTGCAAAAGTCTTAGGCACCATATGTTAATTTGTTTATCATGTCCACATTATTATGTGGAAAATCATTCACTATTTCCAAAAAATTACTTACAAATGAATAAATAAATAATCTTACAGAAAAATATGTGCATTCCTGTAAAGACCGGGTATGAGTTCTTCTGGTAACGTTGTAACACTTGCTCCTTTCTACAGTATTTTTATGCAAAACCCAGAGGCCTACATTAGGTTTTTTGTTTTCATTTAAAAACTGGTTTGTCATGTAATATGTTGCTTTCTTTAAAGGTATACTTAAATATTCTTCCATGCTGTTATTTATTTATGGAAATAGTGAATGGTTTTGTACATAATAATGTAGACTCAATAAACAACATTTGTACTGAACATAATATGATGCCTAAAACATAGTGCCTTAGGTGCCTTATGTATACAGTAGCACTGTATGTAAGCAATATCACACAAGAGAGAGTGCTGTTGTGCTTGAGTATCAGCCCGGCCTTGAGTACGATATTGCTTTTATACAACAGTTCCACAAACTTGTTATGAATGACTTATGGCAGAACTAATTAACTACACCTGGCAGAGCTGGTGACCAACAGTTAGGAACCGATAGTTGGCGTAATTAACAGGGGTGAAAGTAGGTCTAAATTCTTATCGATAGTATGTATCCATCCCATAAAAGTTTCTCTTTATGTTTTCACTTATTCCGCTTCAGAATGTCAGCTACACTAACTTCTGCTTCACTTGTTCCACACACAAAGTAGTACTCTTGATCAGGAGTTAAAGAGTCAGTTGGCAGGCAGCTGCTCTCTGTTTTTAGTACTGCAAACCATACTGACCTACTTTTTACATTTTTTTTATTTGTCTTTTGTTATATAGTGTATTATATAGTGCACCTCAAAGAATATACTGTAAATTAATGTAAGAGCGAGACAGCAAAAGGGTGCAAGCATGACTACAAAGACTAATAATGATAATAATAATCGTTCTAATCATTCAGATGTGACACTTCATTAAGTGCAATTTCGAGCTAGCCTTGTGCAGGATGGCATCACCGTGGCAACTGCATGAGATTAGTGAAAGAAAACTGTGGTAGTGTGTGTGTGTGTGTGTGAGAGAGAGAGAGCGAGAGAGAGAGAGAGAGAGAGAGAGAGAGAGAGTACTAATTAGCACAGCTGGCAATAATATCTGGAATACGGACACTTAGCAGAAAGCCTGCCAGTACTCGGTTGTTCACCCAAGTTGGGAAAGAGAAATAAAATCAGTTAGAAATCAGCATATTTACACAAGGTTTCACTTACGTTCTCACTCATCTTCTATACCCCTTAATCCTGTATTCAGGGTCACGGGGGCCTGGAGCCTATCCCAGGAGACTTAGGGTACGAGGCGGGGTACACCCTGGACAGGGTGCCAATCCATCACAGGGTACACAGACATACACACTATGGGCAATTTGAGAACACCAATTAACCTAATCTACATATCATTGGACTGTGGGAGGAAACCAGAGTACCTGGAGGAAACCCACTAAGCACAGGGAGAACATGCAAACTCCATGCACACCAAGACAGGAATCAAGCCTGGCCGGGAATCGAACCCAGACCCTGGAGGTGCAAGGCGACAGTGCTAACCACTACACCACCATGCCCACAAGGTTTCAATTGTTTTATTTTAATTGTATTAAATTTGACATTTGAGCCATATGTGATAAAACGTGTAAGATTTACAGATGTGGCGTCACTCCAGGATGGATTTGAGACTTCATCCAGCAACAATCGCATGCCAAACAGCAGGGGGCAGTAGATGTAAAGGTACACAGACTCGCAAGAAGTAAATATACACCCATAGTTTTTAACCAAAATTTATTACACGTTTTAGCAAGTGATATTTAGCTGTTAATACATTATTTAGTACTTCTCATAGTGACATAGCATTAGAGCATTAGAGGTCTTTTAGGCGGAATGAGATGAACAGGTCTATCATTTTATGATTCTGTTATCAGTAGAAAGTTATTTCATAGTTATTTGTCTCTGGAACTTGACCGACTTGACCAACATTCTGGCTGCTTTAACTTCTAGGCCTGCTTAAAGCTGAGGCTATTTCAATCTGAACAGAAGGAAACAAACAGTACTCATAATAATACCAACACATTTTGGTGCATACATTTTATCATAGAACTCTGAGCGTCTATTTACTTGTTGTTTACCATTTACTTCTTATTCCTGTGTAGAGGTTTGAACAAAAATCCCCTAGCAAACAAGGTAGATAAACCTCACAACCAGAAAACAGCATCACTATAGTCTGAGGACTTAATTATTAAGCCCTGATAGGTCCATAGAGGGAGGGGACCGATAAGGAATCTGTGAAGATTCCCTGGCTCGCTCCTTTGTCCACCAGCACCATACGAGCAGGCCAAAATGAATTGAGAAGACAATAAATCACTTTTAACAACATTCACAGCTTTTTTTTTCTTCCCTCAGACTCTGTCAAGCACATTCAGTGGTGTGGTGAAGACAATGGAGAAAAGAGTTTGTATTTGCAGAATGTGTCCTATTCAACGGTACTTCTTCACATGCCAACTGGCTCATTTTAAAGGGTTTTAAATGTGTGTAGGCTGAAGGCTTAGAGAGGAAATAAAAAAATCCGAAACATTTTTATTACGCAATTGCTACAATAACTGATTTGAAGCTCGGGAAAAATAGAACACAATTGCCCACATTGTGCTCATCTCACTTTAGAGGGAGGTTGGATCACTATGGCAAGGTGAATTCTTTTTTCCTCTTGCAATTTTATTGTCTTGTTAAGTTTTACTAAGCACAGCCATCTGCTTGTTTTAGCATGACCTATTAATTGAAAATGTCCAACTTACACTGGTTTAAGGCACCACATCAAATGTAAATTCAAAAAGGCATCATTAAAGTAAAAGATCATAATAATACGCTATAATAATAACAAAAGAATAGAGATGATGAATGTCTTCATTTATTCACCTGTAGTGACATGAGAGCATAATATTTTCAGGTTGTCTGTTCAGTCTGTTCATCAATTCAGCGTCTATTTAGGTTGAATGTTTGACCAATATAAACCAATCAGTCATACTCTTTAAACCACTGACAGATCAAGGGAATAGCATTGATTATATCGTAACAGGGCCACTCTCAAAGGGATATAAAATGCAGCAACTCAGCAGAAAGTTGATGTGAAGCATGTGGAACAGGCAAGCTTTAGGATCTGAATGACTTTGACTTTTTGACCAGGGTCAAACTGTGATGACTAGACAACTGGATCAAAGCATCTCCAAAACAGCAGGTCTTGTGGTTTACAGTATGCAGTGGTAAGTACCTACCAAAAATGGTCCAAGCAAAGACAACTGCTGAACCACTGACAGGATTATAGGGACTTATCGCTCATTGGTATGAATGTGGAGCGAAGGCTAGCCCATCTGATCCGATTCCACAAAAGAGCTACTATACCACAGATTGGTGTAAAGGTTGATGCTGGCACAGACTGAAAGGTGTTAGAACACACAATGCATGGAGCTGAGTAAATGAAGACTAGTCAGAGCATACTTGCAACTGTCCATCACTTAATGCACCTACAATGGGCACTTGAGTATCAGAACTGGACCATGAAACATAGAAGAAAGTGGTCTGGTCTGATGAATCATTCTTACTTTTACATAATGTAGACACCTGCATGTGTGCGTCACTTATCTGGGAAAAAGATGTCAACAGGATGCACTATGTGCAGAAAGCAAGCCAGCAGAGGCTGTTTGACAGTCTAGGCAAGTTTCTGATACGAAGCTTTGGTTCCTGGCATTTATGTGTATGCCCACTTACAGTTGAAACCAGATGTTTACATCCACATTAGCCAAAAACATTTCTACTGTTTTTTTATAATTCCTGACACCACAAGCTTACAATAAGTTGCTGGAATTTCAGCCCATTCTTACTGACAGAACTGTTGTAACTTAGTCAGGTTTGTAGGCCTTCTTGCTCTCGCACACTATTTCGGTTCGGCCCAGAACTTTGTTATTAGATTGAGGTCAGAGCTACTACAACCATCTACCTTGACTTTGTTGTCCTTAAGCCATTTTTGCCTGTGGCAACTTGGAAAGAATGATTTGAGACCAAGTCTTAATTTTCTGGCTGATGTTTGAAGATGTTGCTTCAATATATCCAAATAATCTTTTTTCCTTATGATGCCATCTATTTTGTGAAGTGCACCAGTACCTCCTTTAGCAAAACAACCCCGAGAACATGATGCGGCCACCCCTG
Organism: Clarias pachynema; assembly: GCA_030014365.1. Classification (NCBI taxonomy): domain Eukaryota; kingdom Metazoa; phylum Chordata; class Actinopteri; order Siluriformes; family Clariidae; genus Clarias; species Clarias pachynema. The sequence goes on from JAQMYL010000012.1 coordinate 26,820,603, forward strand.
TACATCCAGGTTGGGATCGTGTTCTTTGACTTGCAAACCTTGCCTTTATTCAATTTGTGTTTCATCAGAATGGGGGATGGATTTCTCTCTCTAAAAAAAAAAAAAGTAAGACCTTTGTCTCATTGTGCAGCTGCAAACCCTAGTCAGTTTTTTTGGTTTTGGAACAGTGACTTCTTCTTTCAGCCTAGTCTGATGTTTCCTGATTTTCAGATGATGCCAAACAATGAGGCACTGAGTTTAAAAGTAGACCTTAAAATACATCTACAGATACACCTGCAACTTCTATCAAAATCTTCTCAAGCCATAACACAATTTCCTTGAATTTTTGAATAGATGGCTGAAGCACCACCTGAGAACTAATCTCACAATCTCCAGATGATAACGCCTCTTGGGAAGTATATTTTAAGAATTTTATGTATACAAGATAGTTACAAGGACGTATATTAGTGGGGGGGAGGGGCTTCCTTGTTGGTGCAGTTAGCATTAAGTTCTTCTTGTTTTGGCAATATTCCTTCGGTCTCCCATCCAAAATCCAAAGATACACATTGTGGGCTGATTTCAAGTCATTTCCAAACCACCCGACTGATTGTGTGAGTGTGTGCCAAGTGGTAGCCAGAAGTTGGGGTACCCAGCAAGATAACTTCCTGTACAGCATTGACTGCTAGTGTGAAGTCATATGTCATAATGACTAAACATTGATTAGCAGAGACGGCTATGAATGGATGTGAATGGATATAAATGGATGTAATTGCTGAAAGTCTGATTTCAGCAATAAGAGTCAGTGGCTTTATTTACGGATGGTGGCAATCAAAGAATATCTCTTTTTAAATTACACATTTTCTCTTTCTATCTGTAGTACCTACACCGTTGTTCTGCAGTTCTGAATCAATGTCATACTAACCTATCCGTGACAAGACTGCACCTCGAGAGCTCAACACAAACTGATAATACATGCTGGGTTCCCTGCTCTTAAATAAATGATGCTCTGATTACGCTATGACTATGATTAATGCACCCAGGACAGCCTTTTTTTTTAAACCTTTGTTTTTCTTCATGATAGAGGAGTATATTTTGAAATATAAAACCGTTGCTTGTACAATATTCGAACTCTTTTATAACAACATATTTGAATTCATTTGAATGTATGTATATAGGAGTTAATTCCTGTTGCTAATGTCTGTCTCCTCTTTTGTTCTAAATGCCATCTCTTTTATCACCTGCCTCCTCAGTTCTACACTTCTCGCTCTCCCCTGCTGTTTCCAGGGACAAATTATTATTTATTATAAGCAACAAAAACAACCACAGGCATGACGAATCAAGCTGGGAAACCTATTTAAATGACTAGTCTCAGCTCATCTGGAGTACAAGAAGCAATGGATCGTTTCTAAATGTCACTAGAAAAGTGATATGAATCTGTTTCTGTGGTCAACTGAAAAAAAAAAAAAAAAAAGACTGCTTGGGGTTTCAACTGTGCAAAGTGAAAAGTAATGGTCCTGCAAAAAATGACTAACACCACACAATATCAAACAATACAAGGATTCACTCACTCACTCTAACTCATCATCTTTATCCTGTATACAGGGTGGCGGGGGGCCTGGAGCCTATCAAGGATTCATGACTATAAAAAATATTAGAGAAAAAACAGGCCGGCTCTGTCCGTGGTCATGAATTTAATAGTAGCAAATGTCCATTCTCAGTTGTGACAGTTCATGTTATGGTTACTGTCATTTTTTTGACAAGCCAGTCAAGGCATCTACTTAATTCATATCACAGATGACAGATTTTTCAGCTTTAATTCACCACATCAGAACAGGAGTTATAGTTTGCAAATGATCAGCAGTCTTTTGGAGGTGTGTTCTCTGGTCAGTGGGAACGTAATATTGAGATACCGTTGAATAACTGACCCAATCACAATTCTGCAAATACAACCGCAAAACAATGAACTTCTAACCTTTATTCGAAGCATTTATGCTGATTAACATCTATTCGCACAACATCCGACCACAGCACTGGTCTCTTAAGTTTCTAACAGGGTTGAGAATTCTGATCAGAGATTAAGATGGACACAACATCTTCCTGTACCCAGCGTATGTATTTAATTTCATGCATTGTAATGCTACCTCTTTGTTTCTTTTTCTTTCAGAAATATTACTGAGGTGCATCTTAGCTCCCAAATTACTGTGCTGTAATATGGTGCATGTGGAGCCTGTTGTAATGTCTGAGCTTTATTTATGAGCTTTAACGCTATAGCCCCTTATGGTCCAGTGATCAGCAAACAGTGAAACAGAGTTCAAGGCCCCCCCAGGCCATCAGTTTGGTATTAATATTTCTTTGAAGTTGCTTTTGGACCTTTGGTAATTAAGCAACAATTAAGAAATACCGCACTTGAGAAAGCACTTCGTGCCTACGACCACATCACAGCCATGCTGATATTTAGTACAACAGCACTCCTTCTTGTGCTTAATTACATAATAGTCACACTGTACTGATTAAAAATTACTGATTAATCATGAAACTCACATATTTGAAACATAGACATATTTTGCACAGAGGTGCTGATTGTGAAAAATGGCGGTATAGTGTTTAGCACTGTTGCCTTGCACCTCCAGGGTCCGGGTTCGATACCCGGCCAGGCTCGATTCCCATCTCTGTGTCCATGTAGTTTGCATGTTCTCCCCGTGCTTGGTGGGTTTCCTCCGGGTTCTCCGGTTACCTCCCACAGTCCAAAGATATGTTATATATCAGGATATATTAATTGGGGTTTCCAAATTGCCCATAGTGTGTGAATGGGTGTGTGCGCTCTGCAATGGATTGGCACCCTGTCCAGGGTGTACACTGCCTCGTGCCCTAAGCCTCCTGGGATAGGCTCCAGGTCCCTGCAACCCTGAATACAGAATAAAGCGGTATAGAAGATGAGTGAGTGTGAGTGTCTGTACATTGGTCACAACTCGGTCTTTCAATGATATCTTTACAAACATCAGAGGAAATCTTTCTGTATGTCTTCATGTCTGTCCAGCTGATTTTGTCACAGCATCACGCAAAACTGGCTTGACAGAATTGAATTTGCAAAACTTTGCCAGTTCTTGGATATTTGCCTAAAGTTAAACCTGTGCCATAAATTAAATGGCACAGGTTGGCACAAAGTGTTGAGTGGAAGGGACGTTGTGCCAGATTACCTCACAGCCGCCATTGTTTTGTTTTTTTTAAACGAATATAGCACTTTTGTCCTCAAAGTGGATGTGGCTATAAGCGTCACACGACAGAGCCAATCAACGCTATAATTTCCAGTATTACGAGTATACGGTTTGTCTCATATGTAACAAAACTGTGGTGCTAATTAAAGCAGTAATGTAAAGCGCCACTATGAGATAAAACACGGGTCATTAGGGAAAACATGTCCACATCACTCTGAGGTGAGGGAATGTAAAATACCCCAACTGACAGTGTTTTTATTTGTATAGCGCTTTTAGCAATTGTCATTGCCTCAAAGCAGTGTTATGTGCTTAAATCAAAATGTTGAGTTAAACTGGTGTTATGAACAGTTACATGCCGGACGTAAGAATCTGCTTTAAACGGAGTGTATTTGGATGACGACGAAAAAAGGAGAACTTTATTGTCATTCTCTTCATATGTTAGTCATTTGCTCTGATGGTAATTTGCTCTGAGAAGCTGCAATTGCCAAAACAAACTAAGCACATTTATATAACTGTCATGATGCTTGGATTTCTAACAAAGAGATTATTAACATCATACAGAAAAAAAAGCTCAAAAACTTATTTCCAATTTGATGTTCCAAAACTTTGAGTTTTTTTTTTTGTAAAGTTGTTATTCATACTGCAATAGTTAACTGTAAAGGTATTTCAGACTCCCGGGTATGTCTAGATATGATAAAATCTCATTTAAAGGAACTAGAGGTGAGAGTTATTTTTCTTTATAATTATTCTTTTGCACTCTTTTCTTTCAACATTTATTTTGGTTTAGAACTTAACTCATATCTTCTCTGTCCTAGGACAATTCTTCCAGACATCTGCTTATATTAGCACACCCTGCAAACACTCTTCACAGGCAGCTCATACAGACAGGTCCATGCATTTTGGAAATTTATTTTGGTATTTTGATTCTGTACACCACCTGTACAGGATTACCTTTAATACTTGGATGAAAATCCATTGCAGTCAACAACTGCCTGAAGACTGAAACCCATGGACATGACCAAATGCTGAGTTTCCTCCCTTTGGATGCTTTGCCAGGCCTTTAAAGCAGCTGCTGCTTCTTTGTCTTTCTGTCTTCATGTTTGTGTTCATTAAGTGAACAGCACGCTCTATTGGGTTGAGAACATGTGATTGACCTGGCCAGTGAAGAATATGACATTTGTTTGCCTTGGGTCACTTTCACTGCATGTCTTGGGTCATTATCCATCTGCAATATGAAGTAGCATTCTGTGACTTTTGCAACATTTGGATGAATCTAGCCCTAAACTTATGCTTCAGAATTCATCCTGCTACTTTTATCAGTAGTCAGATCATCAATAAACACCAGTGACCCATTTCCATTGGCAGCCATAAACGCTTGTGCCATAACACCGCCCCCACCATGTGTTACAAATTATGTGGTATATTTTCACCATGAGCTGTTCCTTTCCAAGGACCAAAATTTATCCATCCATCTATGAAGTCAGTGTTTGAATTTTATAATCCTTTAATGTCTACTAAGAGGTCGGTTCTCAATACCAGATTTGTGGGATTTTTAGATCAGTAAATAGCCTTGAATGTAAAGTCAGAGTTTGAATTTGATGACGATGCAAAGTTTTCAGAGAGAAAGTTTAATCTCTTTAACAGTCGCCCACAGTTCACTTGGAAATCTGATGGATAGAAAAATCTGGGTTTTGATGTGCCATAGATCGAATGCTCTGAAATATTCTGACTGGTCAAAGATATACAACGAGTGTATAAATAACATCACTCATGTTAGTTCTGCTACTGCATATAAACACAAGCTCATATATCATGCATAAACCAGACTCCGCTGGTCTGGTTGTAGTTCACCTCCCCGGTGTGGATTAATTTGCTCTAACACAACCCTTTATAAAAGTCTGTGAAGTTAGTGCAAGGAATACAGTTTGCTTATTTTTAGTCACATATTTATGTAAATGATATAATAAAATGTTGAAATCTAATATTATAGCAGAGTTATTTTAGAAATCCATGATTTTTATTATTAGGAAATAATGTCCATTTAGAATCAAACTGTTTGAAAATCCCAGTACATAGTAATAAATAGACAAAAAGCAAGGTGCTCAAATTAACCTTTTTATTATTTTTTTCAACATCCTTTCTCACAATGAAGCCAGATAGAAAGCTCTGAACTACTGTTTTATTTATTTTTGTTTTGTTTCATGGTTGAATTTGCAACTTCAAAGGAAAAAAAAAAAATGAATCCAGGAAGCGAGCAAGCAAGAGAAAAGCACAGTTTCCCCCCCCCCCTTTCCTCCCAGAATGTAAGAGCAGAGGCATTAGCATGCAGTCGGGTAAGCAGACGAGTCCATCGTTATCAGTGACAGGAGTGCTGCTTGTCTCGTTCCACTCTCGCTCTCTTTCTCTCTCTCTGCAGGAAACGTGGAGCCTTTATTTTATTTTTATTAACCCATTATTTCAATAGTACGCACGTAACTGGGCAGATGAAAGGAAAAGTGCAGGCTGTCATGACACTGTTTCATTACCTTCTTTGTCATTATTAATTCTTAATAAAAGTCATTATTATAAGAGCTGCTCAAGACTGCTCTGTGGGAATGTAATATTTTTGTTTTACAGGAAATAGGTTGTGATGTTTTTTTATTTTTCCATTAGGAAAGGGGTAATCATTTATTTGCCACTCCAATAGTGCCATACACCACCCCTGATCACTTACTTGTCTAAGGACTAGACATGAAATTTTTAATTCTAAATTTAAAAAAGGGTCCATCAGTCTTACAGTACAAAACACATTTACATTATTCCTCTCTACTGAATCTTTGGCTGGGGATCGTTTGCGAAATGTGAAAGCTTTGTTCTGTAAATAAGCGCTCTAAGTGTGCGTTTGGTGATACACAGGGGTGGATATGATAAACAGCTTCCTCACAGCTGCTGGTCCGTGTGGATGGAGTGACTGATCGAGAGGTCCGCTAATTCAAATATGCTAGCAGAGTAATCATACACTTGCTCCCCCAAAATTATGTTAAAAAAAATATATATGAAGGAAAAACATGTGGAAAACAAAAAGAAAACCCAGCAGACGACAAGGCAGCCACCGGGCAGAGGTGAAAATGTGTGTAAGAGTGTGTGATCTGTCTGGTGGCAGCCAGGTGTCTGTTTGCACCTCAGAGCTGCAGGGCTTTTAGCCGAGCCTCACTTCAGCAGCTCTTTAATGGCCTCGCTGTCGGCTGCCTCGTATGCGCTCAGCCCGTCTGGTCCTTTTCTCTCCTTGTTGGCGCCCTACACACACACACACACACACACACACACACACACACACACACACACACACACACACACACACACACACTTACTTTCTCATATACCACACTCAAGTAATGTATTGTAAACATTTGTATACTGTATTAAAAATCAGTCTGATGCTGAGGAAGTTACCAAAACAAATGAGCATGATCATCATACATGTCTTTGTTTCTGTAGTATTATTTATACTCCGCATGTCTGATCATCTTGACATATTTACACAATATTTTCCCAGTGATGCACAGACTTTCATTATATTACATTATTAGACCAGCACATCCTGAAGCACTTGTAGAGCAGGAGCTCAGCAATACAACGTTACCGTAAGCTAGCATGAAATACATAAACTAATCAAGATATGGAACTTACCAGACTTACTGACAACTAGATTATGCAATTCAGTGTCAGCTTGCTACATTTATTAGGAATGCTGCAGAAATATTCCATTTGAAAAGAAACGGTCAAAAACAGCAGCTTAATGGAGAATATAATGTTAGGTCAAAAATGACTTGTTAAAGGATTATATTGTGTTTTTAAACACGCCTGAAAAACTCACCATCGTGGCAGTTGCAGGCAAGACAAAATAAAAATCTATACAGCACAAGCCTGGTACAGAAGCAACTAAATGAGATGAACACGGAGAAAGAGAAAGGACTGCAGGAAGCACAAGAAGGGACAATGTAACAGCCTTTTGTTTCTGTGGATATGCTTCACGGAGAACCTATAAAGACTGAGGGAGCTGTGGCACAAGACCAAACAGCTGGATAAAGAGAATAAAAAGGAGCGATACCACTAGACAGACAGAGACAATGACGACAATTTACCGACAGAATAAGACAGGCTCTGCACGGTCTAAGAGCACTCCTAGTGTCTAACATTTTACTCATCTATTCCATCTTGCTGTAGGCAAAGAAAATCTGCAGAGATTCTTAACCGTCTTTATAGCACATTTGCTATAACAAGTTATATAGTACAGTTAAAAGGAATGCTTGTTAAAATAATAATAAAAATCGCAAAATACACTCAAATACACACCATCATGGGCATGTTCCTCAAGTGACCAGCTGACTGGATAACTTAAGGGTATATAGATATGCCTATTAAAGAGATTGGTGAGTGTGTGTGTGTGTGTGTGTGTGTGAGAGAATTGGGGTAAGGTGTATGGTATTACAAAATAATATTTACAAAAGACTACAGTGTCATCTCTACTGGATTGCCTGGCATTAAATTATAGAAAGCTGATTTCTAATGAAATGGATGTTAAATGCACATTAATGAGATTGAGTGTAATTTATAACATAAATAATTACACGTAGAGGAAAGAACAGACACGAGTTCCTATAATCTTCACAAGAATGCATTTAAATACCTAATGCCTACTCTGCGTATTTAACAATAAATATGCGCTATGCTAGTGCTCCTGTAATCCAAGTTTACATGATAAATGAACCTTATAACATCTCCGGCTGAATTGATGAACGCTAGACAATTAGACAAGAAATGTTTACTTATCAGAAAAATGACCGAGACAACCACTAGATCCCATTTAATTATCAATACATGATTTACGATTTATACAGATTTTTCATCAGAGTGTCAGCAAAATTCTATCGTCTCTGCTGGGAATTAAATTGAATAAATTTATTTTCTAATAGTGGAGCACAAATATATCCCTTCTGTAAAGCAGCGTCAAAAAACTGCAGGAAAAGCAGAATGTAAAGGGAGAAAATAAAATGCTACCACAAACCCATTCACTCTGCTGGAGATTATCAGCTGTAGGCATTCAGCTCAAAGGTTCTGGGATGTCCAAAAACCTCTCCTTTTTAATAACGTTCTTTCAGCATTGTCAAAAAAAAAGTGATTGGTTAAGTGTTACATTTGAATGGAGACCCTAAAGGGACATGGGAGAGGAAAAATACATAGAAGAGGGGGAAAAAAAATCACGAACGTTAAGATCAAACCTGGTAGATCTGTCCTGTTTGTCAGTATTGATTATTGCCTCCAATTGAAATAGTTTCTTTGATAAGTCTAATATGCATGGAGCTGTGATGATGAATGAGTTAATCAGTACACAATGGTTCATTTTAACACGTTGACTCCTGTTAAATCCCCATGTCTCCTCTGGTGTAACATCATTATGATTAGTGGCAGCCTTCCTTAACCTAGTGCCCTTAAACCAGAGGTAGACTGTCAATTCCTGTTTTTGGGCATTGTAATTTTTATTAGCTTTGGTAGCACTATTGTCATCTGTCTGATTTGTCTCAAGTGGCTGTATTTCTTACAGGTCTTAAACAGTTAAAAATTAGTCAAACTATTTAATAAGCACTGAAATGCTGTGTATCTTGTGTTGTTGTTGGTTTGAATATCATATTCAAAGCAATCCATTGTTTTCTGACAATTGTCTGCATCTAGGGATGCACCGATACCACTTTTTTGGAAAACGAGTACGAGTACTTGCATTTCAGTACTCGCCGATACCGATA
>JAQMYL010000012.1:26830743-26842382 GCA_030014365.1 Clarias pachynema
CGCGCAATAATCCTAGACAACTCAATCCAGCTATACTAATCATCAACAACAGGTGTGCTCGAAGAACCAACTTAGCCGGATCATAATTAGCACGATGAGCTCATCTTAGATGTGTCAATTCATCTCGGAAGTGTCAAGCGACGTACAAAGAATGGACCCCAGACCTGTATGTGTGTATGTTTTTCTGACCTATAACACGATCCAAAGTGTACAATATTAAACCATGGAGTTCCTGTGCCAAACAAATGCTTGAAATGTGTTTTTTTTTTTTTTTTTACAAACGAAAACTGTCCAGGTGGCAACAGCAGGCTCCGTGTGGACCCTTAGAACATCACAGAATCTTTCATAAGACCCTAATAGAAAGAGATGTGTGAAGCCATATCTATGTACCTTCTCTAGTAAGAGTTTGACGCAGGCGATGTGACCCTCATAAGTGGCAGACAGCAACGGAGTGATGTCGTGTTTGTCTGGAGCCTGGCAAAATATATAATATAAGCAAAATATTAAGCTCAGGGATTAAGGAATGAAAGCTCATCAATTAGTTAATTACACACAACAAAATGAATGACCAAGTGTGAGCTTACATTCACATCTGCTCCTTTAGACAACAGGAATTCCAGTATATCAACCTGGCCGCAGTCCGCAGCGTAGTGCAGGGGTCTTCTACCGCCCTCCAGCATCCGGTTCACATCCTCATCCTGCAACACACACATACACACACACTTTGTTAAGGGTACTGTTTTTAAAGGTTCCACTTATATGCCTTCAACATTCATGGAGAGAAAAATCAATAAACTCTCTCAACCCTTTAAAGTTCTTCATATGAAATTCACAGAGGAGCAAATAACACGCACACACAGAGGCAGCACCTCAAAAACTGATCAACACATACTGCCGACCTCGTCACCTCCATTGTCTGTCATTATGCTGCGCTCCATCCCTTCATCCATCACTCAGGCATGTGTGTGTGAGTGTGTGTGTGTGTCTGTCTATGCTCGAGCCAGCTGCTGAACTCAATACCAATGCACTTCCACTGATCACTGAACAAACCATCGTCCAAAAGACAGAATTGGTGCTGATTTAATTTTTTTGAGTTATACATATAATACAGAAAAATGTGTGCGCTAAACAAGCTACTTCTATAGTTTATGCAACATGGAAATGACCAACCTCGCTTCCCTAAAATGTTGCTAACTTCAGTCGATTGAGAGAGGTTTGTGTGTGCCTCAAAAATGGCCATTTTTCATGCCGTGCAAAATTAAGACATTTCCTCCCAAATTACCAACAGTGGTTTTGTTTAAATGCTCCAAATTAAACACACACCTTATGTGGTCATAAAACATAGAAAACTATAGTTTATTCAGTTAAAACTGCTTTTTGTCATCTGCCCAATAATTATTATGAACACAGATACCACGAAAATTCCAGGAATAAAAGCTGGTAATCTGAATGACAATTAGTTACGGACACTACATGGAATTGTATTTTGCAAATGTATTTCTTTTTAATCTGATAAAAATATAAACAGGTATGCATATTCACACACACAAAAAACAAAACAAAAAACAAAGCATGGATCGGGAAAAAGCATCAAGTATTATGAAAAGTGGTGTTATATGAGCCTACCAGAAAATTCACTAGGTGAGCCACTTTGTAGCACCAATACCATGTTTTGGCCAATATGTGTATGGGTGTGTTTCTTTCTTTCAGCTTTTTCCTCCTCTGCTGTATATCTTTTCTGCAGAGATGTCTAGGTTCTGTTCTCTATATGAGAACTCAAGCTTCAATGGTTAATATGCAGGAAGTGAACACACCAATAGTCCCTTCTTCCACTGCAGATGCTCTCTCTCTCTCTCTCTCAAAAAAACAAAACAAAAACAAACTAAGACTCACGTATGAACATAGTGCATGAGTGGTTTTGTATGTGTATGTATATATTTGCACATACCACAAAGGTCTACTATGCTTTGCTCTTCAACCCAGTACTAATGGCATGCCTTTTACTCACATAGAGACGTCAAGGTTGGTGGTCTCTCTCAAACTGTGCACTAAGCTCTTGCAGACAGTAAAGTTAGTAATAGTTCTGCAACTGCAAAACCGGCATCTGTGTGATTCGCCGTGGTATTGTAACCAGCACAAAGGGGCAAAAGCTTTGAATGAGAAGCACTGTCCCTCAGCAAATGAGTGAAAGCTTTTTCACTTTGCACCAAAGCAGCTACATCTAGTTACTTGTACACAAATGAAGTCAATCATGCCCATAAATATTTAAACATTTTTAAACAAATTTTCTTTTTAATCTCACTACCACAGTATAATGGAGTTAATAATAAATGTAAGCTCGCAGTGGAGAGTTTCAGCTTTAATTTAAGGTTATTTATATCCAATTTGGGCAAACTGTGTAAGAATTACAGAACTTCATGTCTGCTCTCTCTTTATATGGGACACAAGTAATTGGAAAATTGGCTGCTATGATGTTCCATGGCCAGGTGGGTGTAATTCCTTCATTATTGCATATTACAGGTTAGCAGATATAAAATGTCTAAAGCTGATCAAGTGTGGAATTTGCATTTGGACTTTATTGCCATTAACTCTCAACATGACACCCAAATATCATCACAGCTCTTTGGGCTTCATTTTAGGAGTTAAATGGTAAACCATCATTAGGCTAAATACAACTGATGTAGGGAGAGAGAACAAAAACATTAGGTGTTGCCAAATCAACCATTCTGAGTTAAAGACAACTTTCAAGCTATTAGAGTAAATACAGAGAGTTCAGCATACCAGGTCAATTCTGGTACAACAGTCTACGACAGAGAAGACGAGAAGAGTATGGCAACAGAGCTGTGGATCCCAAGTAGAACACTGATTTAACATTGATTTAACATTTTTTGACTATGATTTTCAATTCAATAGTATTAAAATTTACTGTCTTGTTGAGCTATATTAGTTACAGAATTTGAAGTTTTATTTGAACTACTTATAAAAATTATTTAATAGGCATTGAAATGCTTTGTAACTTGTATTGTTGACTGTTTAAATACCCTGCCAATGTTGTACTCCATATGCCAACCAACTAGAAACTCAAAAGATGGGGGGAAAAAAAGAAAAAAAATCTCGCAACGCGCAAATATGTGCACCAAATGGAATCGGCTTGTATTGTCTGCAGAACCTGTGGTATATATTTCAATGGAAAAAAGGTCAGTTTTAGACCATTTAACATTTGAAAATATTAATACTGGAAAAAAAAAAAAAGATTTTATTCTGGCAATTAATTGACCCAATGATTAAATTAATGAGTGGCCGTGTATGGTCACTGGGCGCCGATGGGCATGTATGGCTGGCAACAGAATAGTTTACTTTGTATTTATTGATATGATTACTGAGAAAAGCAGCATGATAAATTCTAAGGTGTGCTGAATATGGCTATAGTTTCTACCCCATCTTTTATTTTAAAAACATACAGAAATAAAAAACATAATAAAAATCATCTTATTGTAGCCGTTCTCAGTACTAGGCAAATACAACCTCAGACAATAACCATTTAACTTTTTTTCCACAGTGCCATTATTTATTTAACAAAAATGAAGCAGAAATACAAAACATGCACTCAATACTAAGTACCCTTAATATTCAATAGCTTGTAGATCCACTTTTAGCAGCAATAACTTGAAGTCATGATGAAGTCATTTCATTTACGACACTTCATCAGTCTCTCAAGGTCCCACCACAGCAATTCAATTGGCCATTCAAAAACCTTGATTTTTTTTCTTCTTCTTTTTTCAGTCATTATGATGTAGATTTACTGGTGTGCTTCGGATCAGTGTGCTGTTGCATGACCCAATTTAGACCAAACTTTAGCTGCCAGACAGATGGCTTCACATTTGCCTGTGGAATACTATCTGGTTTACAGAGGAATTCATGGTTGACTCAATAACTGCAAAGTGCACTGGTCATGCGACTGCAAAATAATCCCAAATCATCACCCCTACACTGCTGTGCTTGACAGTAGATATGAGGTGTTTCTCCTCAATCACTGTTTGGTTTCACCAAACATTGCGCTAGCCAAGCAACTCCATATGGTCTCATCTTTCCATAGAACATTGTTCCAGAAGCCTTGTGGTGTGTTCAGATGCAGTTTTGCGAACCTCAGTAGTGCTTCCGTGCACTTTTAAGACAGAAGATACTCTTCCTCAAAGCGACCTTTCTAAGTAAACTGTACTTGTTTAGTTTTCTTCTTATTGTGCCGTCATGGACTTAAAAATTTAACATGCTGGATTTCTCAGAGCACTGCACAGTTTGACTTCAGGGTGAACGTGCTGGAACGTCCACTCCTGGGAAGATTGGTAACTATCATGCTTTCATGCTATCATGCTTTCCAGACCAGCAAACTGCCAAAACTTCAGCTTTTATAAGAGATCTGCACTCCTGCTGATGATCAATTATTCAAGGACTGAATATTAGCAGCACCTGGCTGCAACTTACCCTCTTATAACCTGTGGAAGCAGTAAGGTAGTACATGCAGTATCGTCTGAATGTTTTTTTCAAACTTTATTATTATTATTATTATTTTTTTTTTAATAAACAATGGCATGGTGAAAAAAAGTTGTATTTGCCCAATACTGAGACCTGCTATGATTAGATTATTTTTATTGTGTTTACACATACACAAGATGGAGAAGAAAAAAAAAGAGAAGGCACTAACTCTTACACATGACTGTATTATCTATTGACATTCAGACAGATGCTTCAAAACACACTAGACCCCACTACAGAAGGACAATGACCTGAAGCTTACTTTGAAAACAACCTAAGACCTTTTAGATCAAGTAATGTTTTGCAATGGCCATGCCAATCACTTTATCTGACATTAATTGAGCTGCATTTCGCTTGCTGAAGGAAAACCTGAAAAACAAAACAGCTGAAAAACAAGCAGGAGCTGAAGACAGCTGTTGTTGCAGGCCAGGCAGAGCATCACCAGGGAAGAAACCCAGTGTCTGATGTCGTCTATGGGGTACAGATACATAGAAGTAATGCCACTCAAATTAAAGCTAAACCTCGTCAATGTGCTTTTACGGACATGACTGTAATTGTATGATTAACACTGGACAACAGAGACTGTGATCTCCAAATTCACTTTACGGCAACAGAACAAACCCCTGCTCCAAAAATAATGTAAACTCTGAACAGCTTCCGTCACTTTTACCTGGGAGCTCTGTGATGTTACCACACAAGATAAACTCAGGAGACGGGAACATAGGCAAATCAATCTGGACAGGCCTGTGTGGGAAATTGTATGCCAGTAATGTAGAGTAGGCCAAAATGTCCCAAAAGCAGTGAACTACGACATACTCTGGAAAAACTTATGATTATTATTATTTTTTTTATATTTTGGACTGAAAAATATAAAAAACTTTGGGGGCTCCCACAAAACCACAGTGAGAGTCATTATTGCTGAATGAAGACTACTTGGAACAATGGTGAACCTTCACAGAAGTGCCAGTTTATGCCTATAAAACTTCCTAGGTGTGTCTTCGACGTGCTTCTGGAGGAAGTCACAAAAGTCGCCAAAATAAGCAGGTCTCACATTCAGGATTTCAGGAGTCTTTTAAGGCAAAAAACGGTGATATGTTGAACCTAACTTCTCATATTTGCCAAAAAAAGCACCTTGATGACCCACAAGCCTTTTGGAATAAATGTTCTGTGGACTGTTGAGCGGGAACAGGAACTTTGAAAGACATGTCCTGTTAGAGCTTGCCAAAAGCTAGCACACACCAATAAGAACATGTCAACAGTGAAACACAGTGGTGGAAGTGTGATAGTGTGTGGATGTGGTGTTGCTTCAGCCACTTTCCATTACTGACAGAACCTTGAATTCTTCTCCAACCAGAAAATCCTTAAAGTGAATGTCCAGACATCAATCAGTCTGTGCAGTGAAGCGCAAGAGCTATCAGGTTATGCAGCATGGCAACAACCTAAAGTACAAGAGTAAGTTCACCTCTGATTGGCTTCAGCCCCTGTGTAAAAAAAGGAATTAAATGATGGTTCTGTAGTGACCCATGTCCTGAATGCAATCAAAATGCTGTGGCAGGTTGTGCTCAGACCATATCCAGATTGGCTGAATTCTGCACAGAAGAGTGGGAAAAGATTCCTCTAAAGCAATCTGCAAGACACTTCATAAGGAGAAAATACACAATGTGTACGTTGAGAGAATACACAGCAAGTGCATTAAGGGGAAACTGTGTACGTGTTGCCGTGCACTCAAAGAGTTTTACATCTGCAGTGTATTCTTGTGACACAGGACCTGCTGTTGATGGAAGATCTTCAGTTGTGGGTTGGCTGCAGTCATTTCTCATTAGACTTACAAACAGAAAGTGGACGGAGTACAGCCTCTGTTATTCAACACACAGCT
Organism: Clarias pachynema; assembly: GCA_030014365.1. Classification (NCBI taxonomy): domain Eukaryota; kingdom Metazoa; phylum Chordata; class Actinopteri; order Siluriformes; family Clariidae; genus Clarias; species Clarias pachynema. The sequence goes on from JAQMYL010000012.1 coordinate 26,837,153, forward strand.
CAGAGGCCCCATGAGCAAAAAAGGGAACTTGAACACTTTGTATTTAGTAAAAACAGAACCTGAAGACATGAAAGCAGGAAGTTTAGAACGTATCACACAGTCTAAACCATAACAGAAAAATCTTCAAAAAACTACACCATTAAAAGGACCAGCCATCAGTGAAACACATCTGCCTGTAGTTTAATGGTAATCTGATACCGTTTTCTTACTCTTGATGCACGTAAAATAGGCGAAAACAAATTTGCACTTGTTCTGTCAAAGCGATCCATTAATGGTTCAATCATCATCATCTTCATCCAGTTCTATGGAAGTTTTTAACTCCAGTTTACTGGTTGCTCTTTTCTACTGACATGGGCTCCAGGAAGAGAATGGCCGAGTCATTTTCAAACTTTTTGAATTTGATCTTCTGCATTTCTTATTGTGGCTATAGTACAGTGAGGTCTATAATAAGTTCAGTACATGTACACAGGCACACGTGTAACTAGACTGTCTAGTTGGGGGGAAAAAAAACCTCACATTCACACCACCCTGCAAATTAAAACTACTCTGAATGAGGTAGGGCAGAAGTTTAACCACTGATAACACTTAAGAACAGAAAGGACAATTTTTTTTTTTTTTTTAAAGAAAACAATAAAAAAAAATTAATAAAAAAAAAAGCCCTACAAGGACAGACCACATCGTCTGTCAGACATTGTGGAGGCATGTGTTATGGACATGTACAGCGGTCAATGGAAATGGGTCACTGGCGTTTATCGATGATATGCCTGCTGATAGAAGCAGTAAAATGAATTCTAAAGTGTATAGAGCCATACTTTCTGTTCAGATTCAATCAAATGGTTTAAAACTGACAGGATGATGGGAATGTGCTTCACAGTGACAAAGCAACCCAAGAGATTATAAAAGAAATTGAATGATCTTAAACGACCGACACGGTCTTCTTACCTTGACCAAACTGAGTCTATCTATAATGTACAAAAGTTAAGCAAAGGTATGATATTTTTATTTGTTAATATAGTGTAGCCTATATATCAAGCATCAGCCTCACTACTCAGTAATTATCAGCATCAGCCACTTAAAAACCACTAGGTCGACCACTAATCTTCATATACACTATGTGTCTAAAAATATGTTCACCCCTGTCCATCACACCCACGCACTCATCACCACTGAACACAGTGACTGCACTCTAAGCAGACACCCCACCATCATGGCCTCACTTATGCTCTTGTGCATTATCACAAATCACAACAGCCATGCTCTAAACTCTAGTGACCATATTCTCCTCTCAAACATTACATTGCTGTCTTGATATTTTATAGCTTTTACAATAACAATGTGTTTATATCACATCATTGATTGAATGAAGGCCTACTAAGTATCCAGACATTTTAGTTCCAGAGTCCGTGAGTAATAGAGTTCGTTCCAGAGATCTACTTGAATACAGCTTCTTAGATATCTACTACGCTACAAAATCTTATAAAACCCACAATCATGATACATTTGCTAATGCAATGAGAAGGAAGAATAGAGCTGATTCTGCAGCCTTTCAGCATGGGCGACCATTACAAAAAACAAAGAGTCACCATTTCCCCTCATCAACAGGAAGTAAAGGGAAAGAAACAATGTTGGAAACAATGTTGAAAAAAAAAAAAAGCCCACAGTAAAACAAAACATATTCACCATTTTAGGTTTAACACTGGCAGCTGTACAGTTGGGAACTGTGACAATAGCAAAAACTGGATGCTGTGCCTCAATCTGCATGCAATCCTTTTAGAAATCGAGTGTCTAATATTCAGATGTTCATATTTAACTAATTCTTATTTAACATCACTGTAAACGTTATTTGTAAAGTGTAGCATTTGACACTTTCCTTGTACAACTATTGAATCTGGAAGAACCATTTTTGCCAAAAATGTTGGTAGGATCCACAATGAAAACTGATTTTTAAAATATACTTGTATATTTGCCAAGACAAACATACATTTGATCAAGTTTATGTCACAGTTTGTTATGCACAAACTCAAAATTGTCCTTTACTGTGACAGAAAGCAAGAGTGCTCTAGAGAATAAACAAATATATACATAAATAAATTTACTCGTTTCTAGCATTAGTGGGGAGACTGCTCTTCTGGCATATTTTTCGAGTGCTAAATTGTTTAAATGGACTGCAAAATTAAATGGCAGAGATCCCAAATAAAATGAGTAGCATTTAGCATGTCTGATTATATAATTGGTAGTATATTAATTATACAAAAAGAGACCTGTGAACGGATGGATGAATGAATAACTCAGTGAATGAATAAATGATTGGGTCAGGTTGTGTTTTGGTCTCTTACTCTAAACTTGAAGCACACACACAGCTTCATGTTGCCCCTGACAGATAAACAGAAAACTGCCATGACTAATTATTTGTCCAATCTTGCTTGTGTCCCGTGGTGAGGCTTTCTGTTTATTTTTTTTGTGGGGTGAGGTAGGACATGCTAACAGCCCACTCTTCTGATTAAAGTTTTACACTAAATTGTGTTTATTTTGGTCAGGATACTGGCTATTACCGTAGGAATGTGCCGGTTAACGAGCGATTCATAATTAACAAACATCCGCTACCAAAGTGTAGCTCAGATGGCTCGGAGACATAAAGAAAATATCAGGATATGTAGGCTTGGTCACGAATAACTAGTTTAAAAAAAAGGTAGATAACACTTCAATTAAGCTCATACTTTTATAACAATCATGTACAGCAATATTAAAAACAAGATAAAATTAAACACTCAAAATGGCACATTAATAAAATAATCTTTAAAACTGCAAAATGATTTTAAGTACAATAATGATCCACAACATTATGGTAAAGTGGTGCTGTATAAAAATAATGAAAAGTACTTTCTTAATTACAGTGACCAATCACTGATGGTTCCTAAAATAAACCACTAATCACCATTGCTCCACATGACCAATCCTCAATCACTATCATTCCCCCATGACCAATCACAATTTTCCCCAACTACTACCACTTTTTTTTTTTTTCCTTCACCCAATGATTAATCACTGATCCCCCGGTGGTTGGTCTACCCACATGTCTTAATTCATCTTTATGCTAACTTTTGTTAACCATTACTGTTTCCTTTACGTTGTGGTACCCTGACCAAAGACAAGTTCTTTCTATAAGCACCAAGTTGTAACATATTAAACCACTGCACTTTATCTGATTGGTTATTATAAGGGCATAGTTTGTGTATAACAGCCTGGCTTCTTGCTGTAACCAGACAGAGAGAGGGCAGGTAATGGAATGACTCTTTATGCTGCCTGCAGCATAGATGAGAATAAGAACTAACTCATTAACTAGAAGTCTGGCTAAGTTCATTTAAGCAATATTATGCCTGTAAACATGTTGTTATACTCAATGTCAACACATTTACTTTAGATAAAAATTATTTGTCCAAGTGGCATAGCTAATCGAGGCTATGGCAATATTTTTTGCACAACGTTCTTAATAAATTCTATGTACAGTCTTATGCAAAAGTCTGGGCACCCCTTGATAACAGATTTTGGTTTTTTTTACAAAAACATTATTATGGCACTGTGCAAAAGTTTGGGCACCCAACAATCAGCACTTAGTAACACCTCCTCTGACAGATATCACAGCTTGCAAATGCTTTTCATAGCCAGCTAAAAGTCTTTCAATTCTTGTACTTGGAATTTTCTCCCATTCTTCCTTTCAAAAGGCTTCTAGTTCTGTAATATTCTTTGTTCGTCTTGCATGCACAGCTCTTTTAAGATCTACCCCCAAATTTTCAAATGATGTTTAAATCAGGGGACTGTGATGGCCATTCCAAAGCCTTCAGCTCGCGTCTCTTCAGGTATTCCATAGTGGATTTCGAGGTATGTTTAGTATCATTGTCCTGTTGTAGAAGCCATCCTCTTTTCAGCTTCAGCTTTTTTACAGATGGTGTGATGTTTGCTTCCAGAATTTCTTCCAGATCTCATCTTGACCTCCCTCAGTTCCTCTGAACTAACATCTCTTAATTACATTTCTTACTGTGGAAACTGCAAGCCGACAACGCTTTGCTATCTTCTTGTAGCCTTCTCCTGCATTGTGGGCATCAATAACTTTCATTTTCAGTCTTACACAGCAATTTAGAGGAACCCATGATTTTTGAATGTCCGCAAGTGTGTGCACAAGGTTTGAAGAGTCATAGTGTTTGAAATTGGCATTTACTAATGACAGCTGTTGCCATGCATCAGATCTAACAAGCTGATTAAGGTCTGAAACCTTTAAAAAAAAAAAAAAAAAAAGAATCTGAGACTCTGGAACTCTTAGGGTGTCCAAACGTTTGCACAGTGCCATCATAAAGTTATTTTTTATTTTTGTTCAATTTATGGAATAAGACGTAACTATCAATCACGTTTTGCTGAAAATAGTGTGCATTTTTCCATTTCAAATAGAGACTATGTTAACATCTTTTCAATAAAAAAAATAATTAAAAAAAATAAATCACCAAAATCTGTTATTTATCAAGGGGTGCCCAAACTTTTGCATAAGACTGTAAATCACAGTCAAGGTGTAAATATTGGGAAATGAAAGTTGAAATTCTGCTCTACTGTTTTGTTTTTTATGTAATGTCATCCATCAGTCTAGGAGAAAAGCAAAAGAACTTGCCTTGTCTTTCAATACAGTACTTACAGTAAGGATTGTGTATAATTAATATTGAGTGTAGGGAATTAACAGAGAATAACTGAGATGCTTATTTTTCGCTCCTCTAGCGGAAACAGATCAAAAAGCCACACTTCTTGAGCTGCAGTTGAAATTTGGTTCCCAGAGGTTGTATTTATAAAAAGTGCTTCGTTTGACATGTGTGCTGACATCGCAAACTCTAATGAAGTAATGGTTTCAGTGGGACTGATGCTAAAGTTGGACTGTAACATGGCAAGCACAGATGAGTGAAGTGATACAGGCAATGAAATGTCTGCTGTGTATGTCAAAACATGCTACCTGATAGGGTTGACCATAAAATTGCATCGCACTATTATTGCATGCACTGGTTTTGAGGATACTACTGAAAAACACAGTACTGATTAGAGCTGGGCGATATGGCTGAAAACTGTATCACGATATGAGTGTTTCATATCAGTCGATATCGATAATTATTGATATATTTTATGACCCATTTAAAATAAGGACCAGGAGAAGAATATATTATATTTAAACATTTTTATTTTAAACTTAACCTTC
>JAQMYL010000012.1:26867934-26882703 GCA_030014365.1 Clarias pachynema
AAGCTGCTTTGAGACAATGTCCATTGTTAAAAGCGCTATATAAATAAAATTGAATTGAATTGAATTGAATTAAAACACTGTTTTACTTTCACTTGCATCCTTTCATGCTTGTAGACCTACAGTAACAACATTCAGTGGTGTCACTTCTGCCCATAGAGGGTACATCAAAATTACAATTCATTAGTGTTTAGAATTAGAGTTGGAATGCATTGGTGGTAAAAGCATATTTAGGACATCTGTGACTTGACAAAGTAAAGCTGAGTTAATGACTTGCAGTCAAATATTTTATGAAGGTGCTGTCACAACCTCAAGGAATTTTGATTAATAAATCTGTCACAACTGCACGGTTTCAGCTGTAGGTCATCAGATAATTAAGAGGGACATTTACTTACTCCAACATAACAGATTATTTCATGAGTTTGCAGGTAGATTTCACAGCTTATTCTTTTACAGATGCTCTAAAATGGATTTAACTTGGTGGGGGTAAAAATGCATTTTATCTGTTTTACAACACTGAATTTTTCTTCATGAGTTTTCAATAACCTGCTCTCTGCTCTTACACTCTGAAATATTATGAATAGTCAGGCCACTACAGAACTGAAATATGGGTGTCAGGGGAACTCATTAACACTGGCAGCGTGTGAGCACTGTGAACTCATAAAAGCACCTGTCCATAGAGATAACCATAAAAAACTATGAAGAGATTATAATAAAAAAGACTGATGTGTTGATACTCTTTCGGCAGAATTAAGAGAATTGCTAGTGAAAGATAAAATCTGAGTAGAATAAGTTAAGAAAAGAAAAGTTCATAAAAAGAATACACTTACACAATGTAAATAAATAATGTTCAGTAATCTTCATAATCTCTTAATGAACAATACAGCATAGTCATAAAATCCTGCAGGAGGAGGAACAACATATGAAAAAAACAAAGGGAACATTCTGCACCCCCCCCCCTCCCCCCTCCCCTCTTGCCTCAGGTAAATTTATGGTAATCCTCATGACAGTTTAGTTACAGGAACAGTCATATTGATGTGACTTCTCTGTTTCACTCCGTTTCTGTTTTAGGTGCAGTGTCAGATAAGACATGGAGTGCATACAATTTGCTGATCAGCCAAATGGTTGGAAAAATCAGGGCAAACATGCATACACATGTACACAAGGATTTTTTCCCTAGCTTATCTAAAATCACATTTAAGTCAAAATGCTTCCAATAGCTTATGTCCCAAATCCACTGAGAACATGGTCTGGAAGCAAATAAGAAGATTTGGCTAAGGAAAAAAAAATAAAACAAAAACCATATGGAATGTGTCTCTCAGTACATTTGCATTTGTGGGTTCACATTTATGTCATTATACTGTAGTACAATGAACAAAGAACATGCTGATGCTGGTTCACTAGGTCGAAGACTACTCATACTATCAGACAAACAAAACTGTTGAAAAGACAACGTTTTTAATATCAGTGTTTAGTTTAGTACTCTATGAACAGATAAGTCTTTAGTTCAAGAAAGCCAGCTGTTTGACTCAATCATTCAGACATGTAGGGAAAGTTTATTTTACCACCTATGTGTACCAGACTATGTGTAAGTGCCAGTATAGAGAAAAAAGCTTGATAAATTCCTTTATTGTACCCTGAGAGAGATGATGGGACCAGTCAAGATCTAAGCACGCATGGTGCAGTGCAGGGTGCAATCATGTACAGTGAATGTGGCTCATGGACAAGCTCTTTTAATAACTTGGTATATAGTCACATAAATGCAGCCATCCAGCCTTAAGGCAATTTGTCATCCTAGCATGAAATACATAACATGAAACTGTTTTTTTGTGGAGCTTGTTGATATGTACACACATCACTATTATTAGCATTAACAGCATGTTCCTAATGCTCCATGCAGTCATTTCTGAAGGGACCAGAGTTTGAATTTTGCTCAGGACAATTTGGTATGGATGTTGTTTTTGCAGCATTGTATTAGGGGTATTTGTTCAACATTGTCCAATTGACACATGGTCACTGTTGTTCCAATGTCATTTCATCAACATAATTCTAACCTTCAAAAACAACCTAATACCTACATTGTCACAAAGTCCATAACGTTGCCAAATTAACATGACCACAATATTTTGATAATTAAATATTCCTTCTTGGAAATTTTATGAAATTTGAGAAGATTTCAACAATACATACAAGATGTATATTTATGGAGCCAATCAAAGATTAGTCTATACTGTACATGCCAAGGTAAATAATGCGCCATGTTTAAGTGCCAGAAATTAGGAATAAGTCACTTGTCACAAACTGGAAAACTCCACTATGAAACTTTCATAATGATCTGCAAATTGAAACAAATTGGAATTGAAATAAATTCTCATTGTATAAATGTATGCACTAGATAAATAAACAAACCTGTTAACTTATGTGATAAATATTTTCACTAGCTACCCCATACTAAGCAAGGTCACTTACCCAGTTAGCATGTCTATGCATGTTGACCTATTTTGTTGGTAACCCAAGTTATTCTGCCTTATTTGCTATATTTTATTACATGTTGTAAAATTCCGTGCCGTGTTTGTCTATACATGTCCTTATCAAGCATACACAGCTCCTGGGACTAAAAGCTTTACAAACCTGCTACACTCACCAGCCATTTCACCTGTTCAGCATGTTCATCTCCAAAGGGTCCTTGAGCCATGTCCTGCCCTGTTCCTGTGCCGAAGACAACACGTCCCAGTGTCGCCAAGAATTACAGGTGGGTGGCTCTGACCTCGAACATCATGAAGCTCCTCTTCAAATACTTGGATCATGGTCAGCCCACATCTAGACCCGGTTCATCTACCAGCCCAGACTGGGTGTTGAAGACATCATTATCTACCTGCTAAACCATATGTATGCACACCTCGATTACTTAGTGTGCACTTTGACACCATCAGCCCAACTTTTCTGAGTGAGAAGCTGACAGTAATGACAGTTGATGTCCCCAATGTCTACTGGATTGTTGACTACCTACCTGGAATTTCTGAGTATGCATGTGTTTAACACTTGGGGTCGGAAAAAGTTATCATCAATCCTGGGGCCCCACAGGGGGACTGCAGCTAAATGTGACCTGAGAAGGAGGAAGGCACCTGTCTCCTTCAAATACATGGGGTGCGCATTGACAATGAACTGGGTTGGTCTAAGAACACCGAAGTACTCTACAGGAAGAGCCAGAGCTAGCTCTAGGTGCTTCAACATCTATCAGACGATGGTAAGGATGTTCTGAGTCTAAGATGGCCAGTGCTCTCATATATGTTGTGGCATGCAAGCGATGCAGGCTGAAAGTGGCAGACACCAAAAGACTCAACGAAAAAATCTACAAGATTAGTGATGTTGAGGAGGAGCTGAACTCTCTAATGACAGTGTCAGAGAGAAGGATCCAAAGTCCTTTCAATCTAAGACAACTAACACAAAAATCTGCAGCAACCTTGTGATGCTATCATATCAATATGGACAAAAATCTATAAGGAGTGTTTCCAGTACCTTGTTGAATCTATGTCATAAAAGCTTTAAATGTCCTTGGTACTAAAAATGTATAACTAATACATTTGGCCGTGGAGTGTATTTTATTATATTTGGCCTTTGGACAGCCTGTGTATGTGGAATGGAATGAACTATGTTTAATCCATTTTGTTTTAATTGGTTTAAAACAATTATTTTGATGTTGGAGTACAAAAACATTGGCTCTGCCCACAGTGAACATTTTTTATATTATTCTATTAGGGTACGATATGGTTTTAACCAAGGGTTATAGCCTTGCTTACAACTTCACCGCTATAAAATTTTCCCACTAATTAGAAGCATACATATTGAGAAGCTGGGTTGCAACAGCATGGCGCTCGCTACACAGCTCTAATACTGAATCACTAGTACAACACTGCTCCATATTTGTTTTGCTCCTGTGGTTTATTTTCTCACTCCTCCAGTGTGTTTTGTATTTGTGAAGTGTGTGATGTTCGTTGGCATCATGTAAGCTCATGGCTTCATTTTTCCTCTAAGTGATGCCCTCACTAAAATCCCATCACCTCCACTACCTTCCCTCCTCCATGTTTCCCAAGATAGGCCTTTTTCTGTGCTTGAGCTGGATATCAGAGTGGCAGGTGTGAAATATTCCTCTGCTGCCTACTTTCTTCTCACTCCAGGCAGCCACTGATCAAATATAGTACCTAAAACTGTCCACGCAATCATTGAGGGACAGAATAATAGTGAGAAAAGGAGAGAGGGGTAAATTGAAGTTGGAAGTTGCTCCTATAACATCTGCAGTTGATGAGATTCTTGGGTTTTTCAGCATAATGAAATTGTTAAAGGAATCGTTATACCAGGGTTGTCAAACTGAGGTCTGTCAGAAGGAGAGACACAGCACTGCAGTTTAACTTTCTACCTTGTTTATTAAACCTGATCTTTATTTCTTACTATATACTACAATAAACCAAAAATGCGATTATTAACCCTATGTTATTTTCCATATTCAAGTTAATTCCAAGCTATTCACAGCAGTTTCCTTTATAAGAATTATGTGCTTAAAAGTTAAATTACCTGACATATTTTAGCCTAACATTAGTAAAATAAAATGTTTAAAATACATTTAATAATTGTATTTAATAATTATATTAATTATGATCTTATACGAGATAGTACATTCAAGAGTTTTTCTCTTGTCAATTTTTAGTAAGACTGAGATTAGAGACTATTTTAGAAAATAAAACTCATCCCTTCCACAAGGCCATCTCACAAGACCCCCTATCTTCATCACAACCATCATCAACCATTCCACATCATCTGGTCATGTTCCTGCTGCTTTTAAGAAGACGGGAGTTATTCCCATCCTCAAGAAACCGTGCCTGGATCCAACAGATGTCAGCAACTATCAGCCGGTATTGCTCCTGTCTTCTTATTTCTACAAATCTTGAAAGGACTGTTTATAACCAAATGCCTCTTTATCTCTCACAGAACAACCTTAATGATCCCAACCAATCAAGATTTAAAGTGGCACATTCCACAGAGACTGCCCTCCTGTCAGTCACTGAGAGGCCCTATGTTAATTACTAGAACAGCTAAACTATCATCTGTACTCATCCTTCTGGACCTTTCAGTTGCATTTGACACAGTGAACCACAAGATTCTATCACCTATTCTTACGAGCCTTGGAATCTGTGGAACAGCGTGACAATGGTTTGCTTCTTACCTAAGATAGGTCATATGAGGTGACATGTAGGTGATCCTCATCCACATCTGCCCCACGCAGACTCTCTACTGGTGTCCCACAGGGTTCAGCACGTGGTCCTTTTCTGTTCTCCCTCTATACCCGGTCTCTTGGTAAGGTCATATCATCGCATGGCTTTTCATACCATTGTTATGCAATCAGATGACACAATCAACAACAATCAGATCACTCATTCAGCACTGCCCGCAATATTGGGGTAACTCTGGACTATCATCTGTCATTTTTCACACACATTGCTAACCTTACTCACTCTTGTCGATTTCTCCTTTACAACATCAAAAGAATCTACCCATTTCTTCCTTCACAGGCTACTCAGGTGCTTGTTATTTCTTGTTATTTCAAGACTAGACTACTGCAACTCACTCCTGGCAGGTCTGCCTCTGTCCAACATTCGTCCTCTGCAGCTGATCCAGAGTGCAGCTACACGTCTTGTTTTCAACCTTCCCAAGTTCTTCCACACCACCTCACTTCTCCGCTCCCTGCACTGGCTTCCTGTAGCTGCCCGCATCAAATTCAAAACCCTGATGCTTGCCTACAAAGCTAAAAATGGCCCAGCACCCACTTACCTCTCAGCTCTTATCCCATTTATGTTATTAAATCTCTCCCATAAAAAATAAATCAAATTGCCGTAGCTTTCTTTGTACTGTATATGTTTGCTTTCTTCAGTATGTCTTTGTTACCCAAAGGATATGTTTTAGCAATAAATAGACTAGAGCGTTCATAAAAATGAATTCTCTCACTCGAAAAGTAGTAGTAGTGTGTGCTGTATGTGTTTATTTCCCCTCCGTGGCCCCATAAAAAAAATCTGTTTGGGCCAGGAAACACTCTTAAATCTTTGGGTCACCAAATTACAAAACCTACAACTCTCCCAAAGAAACAGATAATCCCATGAAAACACAAATTAATTAAATCATTACAACAAAATTCTGTGCATGATAGACTGTGTGTTGCATGAGTCTTCTTTGTGGCAGAATGATTAATGAGAAATAAAATAAATAATAAATGCTTTCCCCCTCACTGCAGCAGGGTGCTACTTTCACCGTCATGATGTGCTTAATTTTAGCAAACTGGACAGAAGACTCACAGTGAACAATAGCTGTCAGTACGATGGGCTATTTTGGCTTGAATTTGAGCATCTTTTGATGGAACATCGTCTTAAAACTTAAATTAGCAGTAATGCTGGATGCCTCATGACTAGCACATATTGAATGAGTTACAATATGTTAGATCAGAAGATGTGCTTGGAAACCCTGTCAATTTGCGAAACATTTGCTTGTAAAGTTCTAGTAACAGGGGTCCCTAAAAAGGAGCAATGTTATAACATTTGATTAGACAGTCATGGAAATTCCAATAAGCAAATTGACCATTATCTAAAACGCCTCGCCCCGCCCCATAACCTATAACCCACCCTTCTCTGCTTGAGCTTGAATAGTCCAACCCTGAAATATATATATATATATATATATATATATATATATATATTTGGAACTAATGTTTAGCTAATTTTAATGTTATTAAAGCTTACTAGTCCAACAGATGATTAGATAATAAATGTGGTTGTGGATGTATCATTGTTCTGTCATAAAAATAGGAGTCATAATTTGCTGATTCATTTGAATTAATCTTGAAATGGGAAAATTCTAAATGCTCTGTCATGCATGTTGGAATACCAATGCTTAAAAAATATATTTGTAATTATTTCATAACATATTGATGTCTTTGTATTGTAATCAAAATTCTGTAACCTACCCACATATATTTTTTATTTACACAAGACAAAAAGAAAAGCTTTGAATTGTGAAGTAAATTTCTAGAAATCTTTTGAATTATGAGTGGGCAGTCAAATCTCAAATAAGGTTTTACTGTAAAATTTCTTGTGAAGAGTAAAAACCTATTAATAGTTACAGAAGACACAAGCACAAGTGTGATGATGAGACTTCAATCAAAGTGTGATGATTTAAAGAAGGCTGTGCGTCCGTTAATGATTATTCTGGCCGAGGTGGCTCGGAGCCCAATGCAGTCATTCCCAATGGACATTTACCAAGGGAAAGCCTGATCCTTGAAAATCGATGGATATCTTGTTGCCAACTTGTGGGAAAGAGGCAAGATGTCTGTGAGAAATGTTCACACAATCATTCACCAATACTACTTGTAACATGCCAAGGCAGCAAAATTTAGCCCATTAAAGACGTTTCTGGGATGCCAGTGTTTTAGATGTGAAGCAGGCACCTTTCTGGTATGATGTTGGTATCTTGTTGGTAAGTGGATTAGTGTAGCAGGGGATGATCTAGGGAAATAAAGTAAGTTTTTAATTTCAAAACAATGTTCTGTAATTCTGCAAAGTCCTGGTTTGACTTGAATGGCACTCATAATTCTGAATTCAAAGTACATTTCTGGCCATGATTCTAAACAAACTCATATATAGAAGCATTGCCAGAAATGCATTTTGAAAGGTGCTCACATAAGGGTGATGTATGCATTGTGATGAGTTGTAAAGACAAAGCTAACCTGGCACCTGCTACACCACATGATCTTGACAACACATTAAAAGCTGTATCGATAAGAGTTACTGAACTCCATGGGAGTCTTTCAGACTAAACGTGTAGTTCCAGGTTGAAAGTACAAACTGTCTTTTGAGATTGTGAAGATGAGCCAAAATCCTTTCCGTTCAGGCTCCTCTTGTGAAAGCTCATGCAGTACATGAATCCTGATAATTTAAACCCACAGAGAACCCACAGAGTTTGAATCACTGACTACAGAGCAGCTGCTCAAAAATACTCTAAATGTTTTCAGCTTACCTGTAGTGTCCATGGCATTTTGAGCTGGACCCCAGTGTGACTCCAGTTCAGTCTATCCATTCTTTTTAACACCCAGCTGGAAGAATATCAGGCAAATCAGAAATATTTGTAAGTTGTTGTCATTTAATTAAGGAGAAGTCATGTGATGGATACTGAATAAAATCTTTCAGTAATTATCCTAAATATTTTTCGTCTTTGAATGCTCACTCATTTTGATGTCATTTTCATGAACCAGATGCAAATTAACTCATATGTCATTTAGTGTGCTTAAATATGCACTTGTTTCTATACAATTGAAATGAATAAGAGATATCTTTTTGCCATTTTCACAAATAAATATCTTTTAAATGTAACTAATTTTAACTTGTATTCTTTGAGTACTGTATATTCATTCATTCATTTATTCACTTTGATAGCACTTTCTGCATGTCTGAACATGTATTTAAATCCTAGATTTAAAAGAAGATATTAGAAATGTACACTATATTGCCAAAAGGTATTTGCTCGCTGGCTTTCACATGAGATGAAGATGAAGTAAAATCCATTTATAATCCATAGGGTTTAATACGATGTTGGCCCACCCTTTGCAGCTATGACAGCTTCAGCTCTTCTGGAAAGGCTTTCCACAAGGTTTAGAAGTTTGTTTATTGGCTTTTGACCATTTTTCCAGAAGTGCATTTGTGAGGATTATATCAATATAATATTTATAATATTATCATATTCTTATCATAACATGTACTATATATATATATATATATATATATATATATATATACTATATATACTCTGAGTATATATATATAAGAGGTGACCCTGGCTGCAGAAATTAAATCCTTCCATATATTTGTTCCAACCATTAACTAAACAAGCTGATTCTAATTAGCACAACCAGAAAGAACTAATTAGTGACATCACCTGTTTTGTGCTGGCTTAGTTAATGGATGGAGCAAATGATGCATAATACAGAAACTATTGCATTAGTTAGTGGACTTTACACATTATGTAAAAATTTATTATTATAAACTATTTATGGCCATATACCCAAGGAGGAGTGCCACAGGGTGTTAAGGGCAAATTCCATCCACATCAGGTGGTCAGCCCAAGATGAGGGTTTGGAGGACTCCACTGAGGGTCCATTCCAGGTTCTGGTTTACCCTCTCTGTATGCCAGTTGTACTCTGAGGGAACGCCTGAGGACAGGCTAGCCATGACTCTGATTAGCTTACAGACGGCTTCCCAAAATTGACTGGCAAATTGTGGTTTGAGGTCGTGGAAATGGACCACATGTTGCGGGATTATCTGTACACTCTTGGAGGTTGACAAACAGATGGGATTCCAGGTATAGGCAGGGCTATGGGCATGATGGTAAAGGCAGTAGGTGCAGTAATTCAGAGAGGCACGTGTGGGGTTCTTTGTTTTGCCCACAGATGGGGCAGACAGCCACATATGCTTATTCCTAGAGTTGTCGCTACAATAGGATGCTCCCAGGGTCTGGTTCCTCTCATTACTCGCCTGATTTCCTGCTCAATCACCCAGTCCACCAGGGCTAGAATTCATGGAGCTGGTATGATGTTCTTGGTGGCTGGGTGAGAGCCCACTGTCGGGACAAGGGGACTGACTTCAGGTTTTTGTAGCCCAGCCATAATGACAGCCCCGACTGCCACATCTGATGCGTCCATCTCCACTATAAATTGCGCCTCTGGGTCAATGTGTGCCATGGCCACTCAGCTATAGCCCTTATCTGGGCCACAGTATTGAGTGTTTCTCCATTGCCAGCTGATATGGGGAAGATAAGATGTCCCAGTAGTCTCTAGAAACAGCTGACAGGTCAACTGGCTATGGGCACTCTGAGCGAGGGGGTTAAATCTGTGGACGTTGATGACCTTCTGGATGCTGCCGTTGTCACGCTTCCTTGCTTATTCGTAGCGCCTTTCTTACCTGCCGCCACTTGTGACACGCTGTCATCTGACGAAATTTCATCGTTACACGTATGAGGCGTCGTGAGGAGGCTCTTCGTTTCGGTGATCCATAATTCCACATTTTCCTTCAATTTTGTGAGACACAGTGATTTAGGCTTGTACCATTTTTCCTGGTCCTGTTCGCGTTCGTTTTCGTTTAGACGCAATCGCAATTCTCTATTGCTCTATATGAAGATCTTTAGCTGCCCTTTGTAGTCCGTGTGGTTGTATCAAGTTACCTTGAGTAACTTGATACAACAAATATATCGTTGTAAATGTAACCCGACATTGTGACCAACTGATACAGCGACTGGATTGTTGTAACCACTGTGGATTTACTCAAGACGACTGTATGAAGTGTTGAATCTTTGATGCTGGAAAAATAAATACAAGAGACAAAGATCACTGGACTTCTGTGTGTCGTAAGATACGCGTCAAAACTAGTGGAATAATATGACCGCATTCACAAAGTCAAAAGCTTTGGAGCAGCTTTAGGCAGCTCTGGGAGCACTGAGAGCCCCAAAGAGAGAAGGACTGTGTTGATGAATCAATCAGGGGAGTGTGCTGCTGGAGCCAGGGGAGTACCAGCACCACATGCAGTTTCAGCACCAGAGTCATGAAGAAGACTCACATATAATTGGGTCGTCTGGTTGGTTGACGGCCCGGAGTTAAATGGCTAGCTGTTGAGGGCTGCCACGGGAATGGAAGAGGGGAGCAGGTGGGATGGTACACCCAGCCTCTGAGCCAGCCCCTCATCAATAAAATTGCCCCTAAGTTAACAAACGTCCCCAGACAGGCCAAAGGGGCACCTTGCCAGGTGAGTGGGGCTGGTAGGAAGATTGCTGAGCCACTTTCCAGAAATGACCCTGCCCTTTTGGTTTTCTTTGAAGTCAGCTGTCCTGCCGGTGCCCCATTTTACCACAACAGAAATAGGCACTCCTGAAATTGTGGGTGCCACTGATCGGTGGGACGATGCTGGCTGTGCCCGACTGCTTGGTTATCAATTCTGATCTCTAGCCAATATAATTCCTCCACCTGGGGGTTCTCATGTAGCCAATTCATCTTTTAACTGTTCGGAGAGCACCTAAATATACGTTCCACCCAAGTACGGAATTCATCAGTGACTCAGCCACTGACGGCCACCTAGACAAATCTGGAGGAGGGGAAAAATCACCCCAGCTGTCACATGTAGATGGTGAAAGGTCACCTTGAGTGCTTCCACAAAGTGGAATTCCACATAGTGTGGAGTGTTCCGTGAGTAGATTTTGAAAAACCATCTCGAAGACCAATGGGCACTGCATTATGAAGCGTTACAGAACATTTCTCTGGTTCAGCCACATAGGGGGTGATTGCAGGGTTGAACCAGAATCACGAGTCAACGATAGAGTCATGCCAAATCTTGGGGGCATAAGAAGGCGAGTGGCCAGGTGACTTGCATTTCTTTTGATTGCTATCATGGCTGTGTTGCCTAGCAACCCCACTTGGTCGCTGATCTAACTGTCTGGAAATCCCTGGCCTAGTTGTCTGTGGATTCGCCTGTTGCGCTGATTGCCATGTTACTGTCATGTAGAGCAAAAGTGTTGGAAAATACAGTGAAACAACCTTAACCATGTTGGTCATTTATTTATTTTTAATAAGCCATTTATTTATTGTTTTATTTATAGTGTTAACCTTTAAAAAAAATAATGGTAGTTATAAATGGATATTATAACATAAACACACATAAATTACAAATAATTGTCTTATTAGTCTTATTAGGGCCCAAGCACTATAGGGTCAAGTCAAATCAAGTCAAGTAGGCTTTTATTGTCATTTCAACCATATACAGTTCAGTACACAGTGAAACGAAACAACGTTCCTCCAGGACCAAGGTGCTACATACATGCAACAACATAAATTAATAACACAACATAAATTAACAACACACTTTACCGGAACCAGCTAGCTAACTAAGAGAACTAATTAGCTGACTAGCTCTGATATGACAGATTAACATTTTTAAGATAACCTAAAACTATCTATCTATCTATATACAAAAAAGAGACAACAATAGACAACATATGACAAACAAACAAAGAGCTACAGGACAACGTAACACGACAACGTAACAGGTTACTGTTACGACTTGGCTCGCGCGAGGGGCAGGGAGTTCTGAACAGGCAAAGGCCATTTATACACGTGGTTGCCAGGCAACGCCGCCGTCAGGCAATCAGCCTGAACGAGCCGCACCTGGCGGCGTGTTTATATAAGGGTCCTGATACCTTCGTGTGATCATTACGTAGCACCAGTAAAGGTATTAGGGCCGAAGAAAAGCAAGAAAGAAAGAAAAAGAAAGAAAGAAAGAAAGAAAGAAAGATAAATAGATAGATAGACAGACAGACAGCCAAAGGCAAAGCCCCAGCCTCTGCCTGTCTAAAACGCCGGCGAATGAGAGAGAGAAAGAGAGAGCGACACGCCCCAGTGCAGCGTTGCGCTCTTAGTTATAGTTCACAAACTCTACTCACTCTCTCTCTCTCTCTCTCTCTCTCTCTATATATATATATATATATATATATATATAAATAAATAAATACTCGGTAAGGGCGAAGGCCCCGAGAGGATATAGTTTTGTTTTGTTTTCCAGAGCCCAGACCGTTTTCGCGTAGACGGCGGAGCTCTGTTTATTTTTATTTTCAGTTTTCATTTAGTTTCCTTTTAAGTTTCATAATTAATAATCCCACGCCATCTCCAAACGGGAAGGTCTTCCCGTGCCTGTCATAAGCACTCTCACAACTCTTATTTCATTGACCCCCTCTAAAGCCCTGCGTCAGGGCTCTTATCATTAAAAACATCTCATGGTGCGCTCTCCATACCGCACCACCGAAATATTTACAGTACTTTTTTTTTGTGTGTGATGAGGTATGAGTTTAGGTAGTGAGAAGATAAACAGTAAACAGTAAACATTGATATTTCTGAAGTAGCATCTATGATTAAAAAAAAATATTGTTTGCAAATAGCAGTGAAATAAAATATTGTACAAATATTGCAAAGAGCAGTTCAGGTAGGTAGGAATGAACATTTGTGAGATGGTTGTAGATCAGGGTGATTGTGCATGTGTGTGTTTATCAGTTTATCAGTCCTGATGTTATTTAGTTCATCTGACTGATTAGTGTGTGTGTGTGTGTGTGTGTTTATCAGTTCAGTCCCTTTGTGTTGAGGAGACGAATGGGTTGTGGGTAAAAACTGTTAAACAACCTGGATGTGAGTGCCCGAATGCTTCGATACCTTTTTCCAGATGGCAGGAGGGTGAAGAGTGAGTGTGAGGGGTGTGTCCGGTCAGCCACAATGCTGGTGGCTTTGCGGATGCATCGTGTGGTGTAGATGTCTTCGATAGAGGGGAGAGAGACCCCCATGATCTTCTCAGCTGTCCTCACTATCTGCTGTAGGGTCTTGCGGTCTGATATGGCACAATTCCCAAACCAGACAGTGATGCAGCTGCTCAGGATGCTCTCGATGGTTCCTCTAGAGAAGGTGGTGAGGATTGATGGTGGAAGTTGGGCCTTGCTCAGCCTTCTCAGGAAGAAAAGACGTTGTTGAGCTTTCATGTAAAGAGAGGTGATGTTGAGGGACCAGGTGAGGTTCTTGTCCAGGTGGACACCCAGGAATTTTTTGTGCTCTTTTGTAACTTGATGATATGATTGGAGCTGTGTGTCGCTACACAATCATGAGTCAGCAGCGTGAACAGCAGGGGACTGAGCATTTAGCCCTGGGGGGCCCCAGTGCTCAGCGTGGTGGTGCTGGAGATATAGTTCCCGATCCGCACTGCCTGAGGTCTTTCGATCAGAAAGTCTAGGATCCGCAGGACCCTCTTGTTTTCCTAAGGATAATTTTTTCCCCCACCTTTTTAGGGGGGTCTTAACATGCTCAAAAACTCATGAAACTCATGAAAATTGGCAAACAGATTGAAATCTGCTACCATTAGGATGCCTGAGAGTTGCGTGGCCCGGGGCCATCAGGGGCCCTCATGTGAGATTTTGCTGCATAGATCATACACACTTGCATGTATGCACATGAAACTCGGTACAAATTTAGAGCTCATTGAGCCGAACAACTTTCGCACTGCATGTCCTGGGCTCAACTCAATAGGAAGTCAGTTATTTTGTGTTGTTTGCCAAAATGCACACAATGTATTTTGATATACACTACTCACAATAAGTTAGGGATATTGTTATTTACATGAGTGCTTTTCCTATTTGCTCTGAATTTGAATGAAATAAGTAAAAGTTCCCTTTAATATTACTAATAATGTATGAGAAGAAACACCATTTTCATTAGTTTAATATTTATTACCCCAAAAATTTTGACAACAACAGGGATAGCCCCAAATAACAAAAATTGACAATGTCAGTAGCGGGTGTTTCCATCATTTGCCGCAATGACAGCTAGATAGCGACGTCTCATGCTTCTCACTAGCCTCATGATGTTGTTCTGAGGCAATGCGTTCCACTCTTCCACGAGTACTACACGCAGTTCTGCCAGGTCACGTGGGGGTGGGGTACGATCATCCAGTCTCTGCTTCAACTGGTCCCACACGTGCTCTATGGGGTTCAGGTCAGGGGACATAGATGGCCATACCATATGAGGCACTCCAACTTCCTGAAGTTGAGCTGTGACAATTCTGCCACGATGTGGTGGAGCATCATCATCCATGAACAGAAAGTTGGGGGTGTGCTGGCGGAATTGGGGGATGATGATGGGTTCTATGATGTCTCTGAGGT
>JAQMYL010000012.1:26898310-26909652 GCA_030014365.1 Clarias pachynema
CGAATTGAATCGAATCGTTACCTGGTGAATCATAATCGAATCGAATCGTGAGGGCAGTGCCAATGCACACCCCTAATGTAAAGCATTGCTACATGCAGGAGCCAAAGTTTATTTTATCTTCAGTGCACTCACTGATGAAAATGAGCAAAATGCTGAGATGGAATGCAAGCATTTAAAAGTCTAAGGTTCCATCTGGCTATACCCATGCCCAAACACCTATCTCTAAAAAAGGTTTTGTAGAGATACTTAGGGACAGTCAAGTTTTGCATATCGACTATATATCTTTAAGGGTCAAATCATGCTTGATCAGACAACACTTGTGCCTTATCGTCATACTTCTCCCCCGCTGGCCAGCATTCACATTGTTTTTTTGCTGTCTGTTCTTGGGCACGCTTGCATATTTACACCCTCCTGTACAGCATGTGGCAGTAGGTACCTACTTGGTTTGTGAGCCAAACACAAGAGAAGAAGAGAACAAGAACTTTCATGCTATGCCCAATATTATTGATATTTCTTGACAAATGTCATGAGCAACACTCCTTCGTGCTTTCCTTCTTTATATGCTGTGGTTTGTAGATCAAAGGTGATATTTGTGCTACACGAACGTGGATATTTCAGAGGAGACCAACGGCAATGATGACATTGTGCCAAAACAGCAATCTACTTCCGTTCTCAGGTACGATTGCTTCCATATTTGATTAAATTCACACAAAGTACAACGCACCATACTCGAGACCACCTGTTCTAGTGGGTTTGGGCACGGTTCCTGAGTGCAAAACGATTGAAATGAGCCTGACTTTGGGGCCAAATGATTCCGGGCCCTAATGTCAAAGTGTCTTTAATTACATCCATCCATATTTAATAGTCAGGTGAAGATCAAGGTGCTATAAAGTGTGGTATGCAGCATCCATCTGATGTTATGGTAAAGGTCACTGGCATTTCTAGAACCTACACTCACCTACATCAGTCATAACAGTACACCACCACCGGTTTTTGAATAACATTGATTATCAATTATATATCAGCAAACTGGTGACAGGATCATGGGCACCGAAGGCTCATCCACTGTATGCGTGTGGGGAACAAAAGCTAGTCCTTCCTGTCTAATCCCACAGAAAAGCCAATGTGACACAAATTGCTGAAGAAAAGTCAATGCTGGCTGTGATTGAAAGGTGTTAGAATACCCACTGCACCACACACTGCCACATATGAGGTTAACCAGGCAAAGACTACAAGGTTCTTGATCCAGTCTCAACTTCCTCAGATCTCTGCTCAGCTGGCACTAGGATGTTAGTGGTGCATCCTTTGGTTGTTGTAGGTTGCAGGGTGAAGCATTGATTGATGCATAGATAACGTCTTATTCCCAGACACCACAGTACACCCCAAGAGGTCTTGTGGAGTCATGCCCCGAGGTGCCAGAGCACCAGAGTATTGTGGCTGATCTTCACCTCATCACCTCTGAAATGTTTATAAAATCCTGCTTTATCTAAAAGAAATTATTTTTCATTTCTAACACTCTTTTTTTCTAAAAGGCCCAGCTGACAAAAGTGTCTGTGCAGTAATAACCAATCCACAAATTGTGCCCCCCCCTCCCCCCCTCCATTTGGTTTAAAACAAGCCAAATCAGTTAGTGCCAAGGATTCCAGAATGTTATAAGTCTGCTTGCCAATTGATTTCTCTCTCCTCACTGCAGGTGGTGAATCAAAAACATCCCCCTTCCTGAAGCTCCTTGTCAGATTGACTAAGCATAACACATTAGCTGAATGCATGTGTGTTCATTTATGCTTCACTTAATGTTTGATGCAAAACAGTGAGCTAGAACAAACTTCCAAACAAACTTCAGGTAAGGTTTGTTTCACAGAGAGAGTTGAAACTGTTAGCTAGATGTACTGCATTATACTGTATTAAAACATCTATACAACAGTTCTGACCAAGTAATCTGATTGGAGGTTAACATTCCACGAGTGGTGTTAATAGACATTTAACTATATGCATCACTTCACAGTACAGTCCGAAGTATTGAGAAGAGAGAAACTACATGCCAAAACCCACATTCAAAAACAGTGTTGGTGGAGCAAAATAACTGGTTAAATAAACACATACTGTAAATCATCTGTTGATAATAAATAGTGTTTGTGGAACTGCGCACATGCATACAGCTGAACTGATATCCAGCACAACAGCACTCCCTCTCTTGTGATATTCAAATTTGTGTTTGAGTTCTTGTTAGTGACATGGTGGACGGAGCAGAATGCACTTCTCTTGAGCCAAGAAGACCAGATTTGTGTTTGTCTGGGAGATGGAGTAGGGGTAAATTAACAGGAGGTCTGTCTAGACCACAACTGTCAATCATGAGACTTATGGAAAAAAATATTAACCCACTGTTGCTGAACATTTTGAAACTATTCAGAATTCAGAGTGGAAATGCAGAATAACCACCACCATTATTCAGAGAGCTCAACTAAAACGGGGTTGTGGGGATCCTCAGTCCTATCCAACAACCTTTTGCCCAAGGGCAGTTACAGTATCATATGCCGCTGTGTATTTGTACAGTCTGAATGGATCTGTAGTGTCCGTCTTCACTATGGTCTGAAATGAGGGTGAAACTTGAAGTCTGTGTATTACACTTCATGTAAGTCACACTTATATCGAAAAACAAAGGTATGTTTTTTATGAGTTATGTTGGCTATGACTTAAGCAGAGCCATTAATTAATTTTGTTAGGATGAGCATATATCAAATCAAATCATATTTTATTTGTCATGTACATAACCATACACAGAATGATATGCAGTAAAATGCTTATACGACTGTCCATCCTGTATATGGTTGTGGCGTTTGATACTATAGATCACAACATTCTTATCTCACGCCTTGAAAACTGCTGTGGCATCCGAGGATTAGCTCTGAACTGGATTAAATCTTATCTGACCAACAGAACCTTTTCAGTGAGCCTACTGTAGGTGGTTTTTCTTCTTCAGAGGCTCCACTAACTTGTGGGGTACCACTGGGTCCCATCCTCTTTTCTTTATATATGCTTCCTCTGGGTTCCATCATAAACAAACATGGTATCTCTTTTCACTGTTATGCTGATGACACTCAGATCTATTTGCCTTAAAATAAAAAACACACTAAAAATGCCATCAAGTCCCTTATACTGTATCTTGTTTAGATTACATTAAAGCATGGATGTCTCAAAAGTTTCTCAAATTAAATGAAAATAAAACTGAGATTGTGGCCATGGATTCCTTGTGTGCTCCTGGCAGTGACTTTGCTCCATTAGTGAAGTACTGTAAACCATTGTACAGAATTTAGGCATAATATTTGATAATGATTTCAAATTTGATAAACAAATAAACTCAGTGGTTAAATCTAGTTTCTTCCAACTGAGAATTTTAGGTAAGATTAAGCCTTTTTATCTTTCACAAATTTTGAGAAAGTAATTCACGCTTTCATTTCATCTCGACGTGATTATTGTAATGCGCTATATACAGGAATCAGTCACTCATTGCTCTCCTGTCTACAGCTTGTCCAAAATTCTGCTGCTCGTCTTTTAACCGGTACACGCAAAAGTGATCATATCACTCTGGTATTAAAGTCACTTCACTGGCTCCCGGTTCGCTAAAGGATTGATTTCAAAATTTTCTTACTTGTTTTTAAATCACTGAATGGTTTTACACCTCTGTACATCTCTGAGCTTTTACAACCCCATACAATATCAAGAAATCTCAAATCCTCAGACCAGTTACTCCTCTCTGTCCCAAGGTCTAGATTAAAGCTCAGAGGTGACCGAGTGTTTGCTGTCGCTGCGCCTAAATTATGGAATGGTTTACCATTTATTATTAGAGCAGCACCTACATTAGAAACTTTTAAATCCCGACTGAAAGCTCACTTCTTTTCAATGGCTTTTACACCTGGCTGAGACATTTGATCCCTTTTATTATTTTCAATTATTTATTTTATTTATTTAAGTTTAATTGTTTACTCATTTAAATTAAATTATTTATGCATGATTTCATTTGATTACTGTTTTTTATTAACTGCCACTAACTGAACATGGTTTTATTTGCTTTCATTTTATGCTGTTTAATTCTGGTGATTTTACTCCTATCATTGTACAGCACTTTGGTCAACTTTGGCTGTTTTTAAATGTGCTATAAATAAATTTGACTTGACTTGACTTGACTTTGTCCATCACATAAAATAAAAAGATTTGACTTCAATGAAAAAAATGAGAGTACAATTAAACTAAAAATAAAATCTTCAATAAAATAAATAAATAACAGTGCACCGTGTCGAGGTCAATGAAAGAAAGCACTCTGTTCTCATGCACACAGAGTATCATGAAACACACTAAAAAATGAAATATTCCCTACAGTCTTTCAGCAGTATGCTATCTGGGTAAGACCCATTATGATCAGATGATTTTTTTAATGGTCTTAAGCAGAAAAATAAAAAATACATATAGAATCATACAAGCTTTTGAACATGACTGTAGTTTATAATCATTGTTAACTTGTCAATGTTTTGTGGTGTTAATGTTATGGCTGATTATGCAAATGACTATATTTGCACTAGCTCCAATATCACTTTAACAGTGATGTCTCATGGCCCTAATGAGAATAAGAGTATATGTTCCATTAAAATAATAGAGGAGTGGAATAAAATCCAAAGGGTATGTTACCTAATTATTCAGTCAGCTTATCATATGGAGTGCAAAGCATACATTCATTCAGATACAGGAGTCACCAATTAATATTTGCACCAAACATTAGAAAGGTATAACATGTTATCTCTGTGCTTTGACCATGGTGAGTTTGTTGGTGCTCTAACGGATTGGTTGGAGATGAATGCAAATTGAAGGAGGTACACATGTAAACAAGAACTAGGAGTAAGTAACATAAAGACAAACAAAAACTAGACAAGCATGACTGTTACCAGATGGTCTTAAGTATTTCAGAAACTGTTGATCTCCAGGGAATTTGCCACAACACAGTCTATGTGGTTTACACAGATCTTTTTTTTTGTAAAAATAAAATAAAATAAATAAAAACACCCAGTGAGTAGCAATTCTGCAGACAGGAACATAATATTAAATATGAATAGATGTGGCCAAGCTGACAGGGAGGATGCTGTAATGTGAATAACCATTAATAACACTTAAGAATCCTTTTTTTTTATGATTGTGATAAGCAGAAAATAATTTCAGCATGCACAACACTTTGAGGCAGATGGGCTATAACAGCAGAAGCTCTCATTGAGTTCTACCTCTGAACAGACTGTCAATGTGGGACTCTGTCTTCAGCTGTCAGCATCACTTTCTTTAAATGGTAATACCTGTCTCAATTCTATCAGTCCCTTCTATCTCATCCCATTCCTGTTTCTGCATGGATGTCTGAAACCTTATAAAAGCTTTCATTTTAAGGTTAAAATTGTGTCTTTTGTATATAAAAAAAAAGAACCATTTGCTGATTAAATCATGTGATGTCTACCTGTTTGTATCAGACTCATATTTATTAAGTAAAGGAAAGAGAGATAAAAATGCAAAACTGTGGTTATAAGGAATGCAATATATTTATGATCAAATAACCCATCCTCACCATACCACCTTGGTGAGACGAAAAGCATTTCAGTAGCATTGTTCCTTGCCGTGTGTCAGCATGTGGAGGTCATTGTGTGAACAATTCCTTGCCATACATTGAACCTATTAATACCAGTTTATACCAGTTTAGTTTATTTTGTTCATAACCAGAACTTTTCTTGACGGCAACAATTTCTAAACTGACTACCAGGTAGGAATCTGTAAAACTATTTGGTAGATCTTAGCCAATCGTATGAAAACAACCCCAACCCACCCTTTCTGGGCCAGTAATCATATAACTCTTAGCCAGTACATGAAGGCACATACCAATACATTTTCCCCCAAAGAATTCAATACCATGTGGTTAATTAGCTCAACTGTCCAGCGGTAAAACCCCCAGTACTCCCAATGACCAGTCCACATATGATCTCATCAACAGCATAAGAACTGTCCAAAACATCCTATTTCTCTGGAGACTTTGTGTACTAATGTGAAATACTCTGCATTTCTTTACTTACTTTCTTCTTCAGATTGACACATTTCTAATATATCCTTTATGAAATATGATGTGGTCTGTATATGTTTTTATATTTTTACTTTTTTACATGAGGCTTTTTACAAAGGTATATTGGCATGTTAATCAAACTTGTGTCTGACTGCTTTTGCCCCCCTGTAGTTACAGAACACTTTGCCAAACATGAAAACAGCAGGTAAGCTTAAACTCAATCCTGAAAAAAAAAAAAAAACATTGGCTTAAAGTAAATGCAAGACAACAAAAAGTGAGGGATCCAGTGTGGAATTAGTGGAGTACATTAGACAGTAATAGCAGACAATGTTAGACTGTCACGGCTTTCACCTTCCACTGAGTGCTGCATGGAGTGGCTCTTGGTGCACACTGCAGTTCACATATGTTTGTATATATCACCGTTTTGATTAATTTCTTAGGTACTACCTGTCATTTTAATTGTTGTCCCTGTAATGTATTATCATTGTTCTCTCCTGTTTTTAATTTTCTTTGTTTCAAATCAATAAACTTAGGTGTGAGGTTACCAAGCTATTTGTGTTTGTAGTTCTGGATGTTTGTAATTCTGGATTTTCTGACCTGTTTTTTCCCCCCTGGATTTTGGATTTTGCCCTCTGTTTGTTGTCTGCCTCTATTATGGCTGCCTGTTTTTGAAAATTGTTTTTAAACACTGTTTAGATTGTTTGCCCAGCTTCATAATTTTAACACACTTTTACCTGCAGTTGCTCTAGCTGCTTCCCTGTTCAGCTGAGAAGATTGATCTGCCTTGAGCTGCTTGACTGAGGATGCTAGTCTGCCTCCCTGCTCGACAAGAGACATCACTCGAATTTCTGGCCTCGCTGTGGTCATTCCTCCCTCTCTGGCCTCATACAGGACTTATTAACGTGTACATTATTGATGCTTGCACAGTTGGGTTTTAATAAGCTTAAGCAGTATTAGCAGTAATTGGTATTGGAATATATTGATTGAGCCCAAGACCACATCTCAAAAGAAGTCTTGCCACTTCAGTGTATTTGCTTTGATCATACCTGAAACACACCTACATAAACCATACGTGTTAAATTAAAATGGACTAAATACTGCATAATTGAAGGTTACCTAGGTTACCCCAACTAAAACATCACACTAATACTAGTACTACCCTTGCAAGAAGAATTCTGCAGAAGAAAGACAACAGAGTATTTTATAGTACATTTGATATTCTCTCTTAGCAGACAACTGATTTTTAAAAAATTACTCTTTAAATAAAGCTAGTATCAAGCAACCTCTTTTCTTGCCTTGACTTGCTCAAGTCAACTCCTTGGTTTATTTTTCATCCAGCTTTTTGGCTCTTTTTCAGATTTCATTTTTTTTTATTACTGTTTATTTCAGTAACCCTAAAATGCAGAACATTTTAGCCATTTTTTTTTGGTTTGTTTTGCTGTTTCTTTTTTTAAATGAACATGTACAGGGTTGTTTTTGGTTGTTTCTATTGCCAAAAAAAAATAAAAATAATTATTATTATATATATGTGTGTGTGTGTGTGTGTGTGTGTGTGTGTGTGTGTGTGTGTGTGTGTGTGTGTGTAGTTATTTCTATTTTTGTGTTGGCTTTTCTTCGCCTTGCCTCAGTCCTTGTTGTATTTGTTTAGTGTTTTTGTTCTTTTTCAGTCTTACATTATTTCATGTCATGTTCAAAAGTTAATTCCTCCTCTTTTAGTGTGAGAAAAAAAATCATGCCATCATTTATTTAACAAAAATGAAACCAAAAAGAAAAAAAATGTAGGCAATACTACAGTAAGTACACTGAAAAAAAATCATAAGTTTAGTAACAAGTTGAACAGTTTTAAGTTTACTTCAAACTAAATATTTCACATAGCTGTTTAGTAGACAAAACGTGTACCCAGTTCAAAATCTCAAGATGACTCAATTTGTAATTTAAATATTCAAGTCAGCTCAATTATTATTGGTTGTGGACTCAATTATATTTCTCGAGAGCTGACATAGTCCAACTTTTCATCTACTCAAAAAGGTAGGTTGTCTCCCATTGTACTGTAGCCCTTTGATGTACAGTAGGTGGTTCAAGTGATTGTTGTTCTATAAAAAACTAGTTGGCCTAACAATACCACAACAATTAAAACACACAAGCACTACTTAAAAACGTTATTCTTTTAAAACTAGTCAAAGTTAAAACAGTGATTTGCATAAAACAAGAGAATACACGTTCTATCTTGTTTAAAGGTCAATAAAATATCTGTTTACCAATGTTCAGAGCACAGACCTCACACAGACCAAACATCACTCCTAAAGATGCTGCATAGTCTCCCAAGCCATCAAGGACTACTACAATTTAAGTAAGTAAAGAGCCTTTACTCCTTAACTGTTAAACACTTCAGGATTTTTCTACTCCCGTGGCCTTGAGTGCTGGGTTGGAGCATGACACTGTTGCTGGGGAAAATGTCATTGTAATCAGGTGATTTCATCTCAGGGAAGGTAAATTGCTGGCTCAACTTGAGTTTTTACTTTATTTAGTCTTTGTCTTCAAAGTTTTCAAGAACACAATTTTACTTGTTATCTCCACAAGTACAACTGTGAGACGTTGGGCCAACAATACAATATCAATTAATTTAACGTTTATCTAGCTGGATTTACAGTGTACTCCCCATAATTCAATTGCTTGTAGAGCTACCTGTAGTAGCAATAACTGAAGGATTTCCTTCATGAATGTATTAGTTATTACTTTATTACATGATTGTGGTGGAGTTTTGGCCCATTTTTCTTTACAAAATTGCTTCAGTTCATTGAGGGTTTTTTGGATATGTGCTTATTCACAGCTCTCTTAAGGTGCCACCACAGCATTTCAATTCCAAAACATTGATTATTTTATTTTTCAACCTCTCCGATTGAAAAATAATTACATTTATTAGTGTGCTTCGGTTACTGTGCTGTTGCATGACCCAATTTTGCCTAAGGTTTAGCTGTTGGACAGATGGTCTCACATTTACATCTAGAATATTCTTGTATACAGAGTAGTTCATGGTCTTCTTAATGATTGCAAGGTGCCCATTCCTGTAGCTGCAAAACAAGCCCAAAAAGCCATGACCCCTCTATCGCCATGCATGACAGTAGGTAAGAGTTTCAGCTGAAATGCTATTTGAGCATTTAATTTTCCTATTTGTCTGAGCATTGAACGGTCTGACCTTGGGGTGATTGTGCTGGGATGTCCACTCCTGGGAAGATTGTGTCTTGAATGAAAATGCCTTGAATGATTTACTTTACTTGTGAATAATATTCTCAATGTAGAACATTGAACTCCAGATTGTTTGGAAATGGCTTTGTAAACCTTCACAGGTTGATGTGCAGCAACAATTGCTTCTCTAAGGTCTTTCCCTCACAGCATGTGTTAACAAACACTTGAATGGTCCAGACCAGCAAACTGCCAAAACCTCTACTTTTATAGACATCTGCACACCTGCTGCTGATCAATTAATCAAGGGCTGATTATTAGCAACACCTGGCTGCAACTTACCCCCTTAAATCCTGTGGAAGCAGTGAGGGGGTACTTAGTATTGCCCACATGTTTTTTTTTTCTTTTTGGCTTTTTGTTAAATAAATAATTGCACTGTAAAAAAAAAAAAGAGAGAGAGAGAGAGAGAGAGAGAGGCTGTAAGTCTTCTGCACTTGTGTCTGACTCCCTGGATTTCATCACACCTTATGCAAATGTCTAGCATGATAAATGGTGCAAATACTGTATGTATCATCACTCCAATGTATTAAACACTTCCCCCAAACTGTGACACATTAAACTTACTTGTTGCCTTCTGCCAGTGTGCAACCATCCACTCTCCCCTTTAGCTGATGATGCCAGCTTACCCAATAAAAAATTATTATCCTGACCCCACCACAACTGTCCTAATTATTATACTGATACTGGACCTCATTTATCAAACCTTTAAGTAAAGGTGTGTAAATGGTTGTGTAGGCTAAACAAAATTAAAATTTCACTTGCTAAGATATAGTTACTGATATATATAGTTACTGATTTTTTGCTGATATAGTTGTAGTGATGTGTATATCCTCACAAAACTCCAAAAAAGCTAATGAAGAGCTGAATAATAACTAAATAATGACAGCACAACTCCAATGTACTGCATGGTTTTAAAGTCCTCAAATATTCTGCTCTAACTTTAAAATGCTAATTAAAGGTAAGTGTGTAAATGAATTAGTTAAGCTATTTATTTAACCTTGACACTGTTATCTATATAAAAATAGCAACCATTAATAGAATTCGAAGCCTATGAAATTCATTTGGATCCAGCTTGCTTAATGTAGTCAATTTTGTTAATTGCAATATGACTTTTATATGTTACAGATTTGTATCTGTCACACGCAGAACTCCTCCCTGTGCTCAATGCCTCTAAAGGTACATTTCTCCTGCATGCAAATTGCATTTCCATTGATTTCCAATGGAGTGTAGTGAGAAAACACAAAAGGGAATGTGGGCTATCAGGAAGAACAATGGAATGCAGTAAGAAAAATACAAATTAAAAATGATGACCATTCTGACAAAAGTTGTATTTCAGTGGTTTGCTCACAATTGTGTAAATTCGAATAGTGACACCCTGCATAGAATCTGGCCAACATGAATAAAAAAACAGTTAAGAATGTTATTGAAATCCTGAAAAACCCGGAAGGAGAGTCCGACTGAGAATCACTTGTGATGAGTGCGCTTTTGTGCAAACACAGAGCACATGCAGTAGCAGCAACTAATGCTCGATTGATTATTTCGGCCCGAGGTGAAGGAGATCCGAATTGTTGGTGGAAGCACACTTGTCCGTTGTGTAAAAAGCGGGAGAAAAACAGTCACCATCTGGCTTGGCGGGAATTTGTAGCAGGTGGGTAAAGGGCTGACTTGAGACAGGATGTCAGACATGAAGGGCTCCATTCCTGGATCGTGTTCTTTATCCAGTCAATGTGGGGATTGTGTCGGGTAAGCCAGGGTCGTCCAAGGACAAGAGGTGCATGGGCGTGGTGCATGACTAGGAAGGGAGGATCTTCGGTATGGTTACCGGAAATCATGGGATGGTACGATGGGTAATGGCAGGCAGAGGTGTCAAGTAACAAAGTACAAATACTTCGTTACCTTACTTAAGTAGAAATTTTTGGTATCTATACTTTACTGGAATAATTATTTTTCAGCCGACTTTTTACTTCTACTCCTTACATTTTCACGCAATTATCTGTACTTTCTACTCCTTACA
>JAQMYL010000012.1:27003501-27013856 GCA_030014365.1 Clarias pachynema
ACGCCAGTAAGGAGCCTAGCGGCAGCATTTTGTACCATTTGCAGTCGGTTAAGAGCCGCTTGATTTATACCCATATACAGGGAGTTGCAGTAGTCAACCCTTGTTGATATAAAAGCATGAATGACCCTTTCAAAGTCCTTACAAGACAGAAATGGTTTCACTTTAGCTAAGACTTTAAGATGGAAAAAAATGGTTTTGACTACTGAACTAATCTGTTTGTCAAATTTAAGATATTGCCAATCCTTTAATTGATTTCTAAAATAAAGAAATACAATCTCTAAACCTTATATATGGCAGTGTCTGTCTTTTAGGCTCATTTTCTCTGTTTGCACTAGATATCTAGATATCTAGATACTAAATATGTACTAGATATATATTGTAGAGTATACTCTAGCCAATGGGAACACAGCAGACATTGATAGATTAGAACAGATTGTTACACAATAAGAACCCACTAGCTGGATCTTCAGCTGGTGAATCAGTCGCTCACGACTATTTTGGACATGCTCACCACACGTTCACCACACACTGTGCCAGTGCAACTTCAAATCTTCAGCCTTTCCCCCTAACACCACATCACAAATCTTACCTACCCCCATCAGTCTTGGGAGGTTGAACCAGGTACCCATCATTCTTTCTTCTCTTTCACTAAAACTCCAAGCTTAATCCTTCCCCACTGAGTGCTCTCAAGAGGCGTATTTGATCATGCCCTTGACTGCTCTCTGGGATGCCAATAATACTTGTCGCCTTTGCTGCAACCAAGGAAATGGAAATGGTATTTGATTTGCCACATCATGTCCAGAAGAAAGCCGGACAACTATTGAAACTTTGCCAGGGCTCATGGTCTGTATAACTTTATCAGCATATTTCGCACTCTTGCAGCATCCACTGGATGGAATAATCAGGCACTATATGACGCCTTCCAAAATGGTTTATCAGATTCATTCAAGTAGGAGTGGGAAGCCCAAGAGTTATTATTTGACCTTCAGGGGCTCATGGGCCTAGCTGCCAAAATTGATTCACGGATTAGACAGAGAAACCAGGAGAAGGGACAACACTCTGGAAGGACAATAGCATCCCTCTGTCCACCCACTCAGCCCCTTTTCTACAGAACCAATGCAAATTTATGCCACTCAATTTCTCCAGTGGAGCTTGCAGTTTTTGTACTTTTAAGTGGAGTAAATGTAAAAAGTATGCTCTAAGAAAAGAAAAAAAACTACAAGTAAAGGAGGTACATAAAATATGTAATTAAATACAGTTACAAAGTAAATGTTCTCAGTTACCTGTCACTTTTGGAGATGACTATCCAATAACAAGCTGCATCCCTGTTGCTTTTTCTCCCAATGAATCTCTGTTACAGAGAGGAACTATGATATTGGTAATTGGTAGTTACTGGTTATTATGTTTGTGCTCGGGGAATGGTAGCATTTGGCTCCAGGGGAAACTCCATTTTGCATGCACTGATCATAAAAACCTTAAATATTTCTAAACTGCTAAACGAATAAATTTGCACCAAGCCAGCTGGTCACTTTTTCTACAAGTTCAATTTCTTAACGCTCTGAGGATTAAAAAAAACAAAACAAAAGGCCCTTTCAAGCCTCTGGAGACCATTCTACCTTGTACTAGCTGCCTGACTCACCATCAAATCTCAGGTTATATGGGCACAGGGGCACGAACCCAGTCCAAATCAAATCCCTACCAATCGCTTCTTTGTTTCACCTTGTTCACCCCAAACCTGATCTGACCTCCATAAAGGAAGACATACAGAAATCCGTGGCAGCTTGTGACGCAAACAAAACAAACCTCCTAATAAAACACCAGCCAGTTTTCTCAGACCTCTTCCCTTCCCACATTGACCATACTTCGATTTCATCAATGGACAATCAAAATCAGATGGTAACACTTGCATCCTTACCACCATGGACTGCTTCTTCAAATCAACTCATTTTGTTCCAGGTCTTCTGTTTGCTAAGGAAATGAATTTTGAGAGGCTTTCTCTAATTTGACTATCACTAAGATGATTAATCCCTGTTCTGTCAGATTCCCAAATCAAACCTCTCATGTCATGCCCTTTAATAGGTGATGAGACTTAACTTCAGTAAAACATTTGAATGGGGCAAAGATGTTAAAGAAGGCCTTACATCCATGAATGATATCAGAAAAAAAAAAAGTTCTTGGGAGGCCAGCATTTCAGACCTGAAGTAGCCAGTCTGATCATGACTCTGAGAAAACTACAAAAAGTCCTGGTTTGACTTGAACGCACCTTGTACATAGGACTGAAAATGCTATAGCACAATGGCTTTGACAGACACGTCATGATTTAAAAGAAGGATATTAGGAGCATGCCGTAAATTAGTAGACTGTACTTTGTAGGAGAGAAATATCCTATAAGACATTGTCAATGACGTGCATGTAGAATATTGTAGTAGGCAGAAAAGAAGTAGAGATTAAACATAAAATGTGACATCCTGAAGCAATACAGTATGCCTATTATTAAGCTTGTAAGAGTTTACAATCTCTTTATGTCTTAGAATTATTGGAAGCTCCATAAATGCATCAAAATACTATAATTATGTAAACATTTACTACTATTTACCTGCAAATTCAAGCAAAGAAACTATTTCTGACCGTATAAATAAAATTTCCTATTCAGGTAGTCTGCATAGTACTATATTTAGATACATGGTACCTTTTCCTCTATGTTTCTTTGGTCAGTTTAAGCAGGAAAAGCTTAGGCTGGCAAACATTAGCAGACTATATTAAATTGCCTAGACAAAAGGAACAGCTCTCCTGTGTAATACAATACAAAACAAATGTTAGATGATTTGCAGAGTGCAGTGATTCACTCTGATAAATCAGATCAGGTTCAATTGTTTTATTTGGGATGATTGTATTATGTTATATGACATTATTGTAAGCACATTATGTACAATATTATGCAGAGCATAATATGCACACTATTGAATATCTTTACAGCATTTATTGTGAACATTTATAATCCTGTGTTATTTGTACACCTGAAATTTAAATATTTGGAGAAATAGAGCTCACAAATCAGCTCTCAAATCACAAAATGCTTTATTTAATTTCAGCATGTCTCCCCAGATTTGAAGACATTACAAAATAATGTCTAATAGTTTGTACAGTACAAGTATCATAAACTATAGACACAGGCAGATGCCAGTGCCAATGAAGTGTCATTTTAATCAAAATATGAACAATACAGACAAAGTAAACAGTGAAAAGCAAAAACTATGATCTAATGCGTAAAATACACAAACTAATGGACAAACGTCAACAAAAGACAAAATCAAGTAAGTAATTTATATTCCATGTTATAAACATTTAATTGATAATGGGGTTTATTAATGCTAATGAATTTATTTAGTGAAGATCAATTTAAACATCACTAAACGGAACGTTTCCAACAACATGCGGGAGCCTTAAAAGGTCTCAAGAAGCATCATATTTACAGCAATTAAAAGCAGTTAATGTTTAAGTGTATTGTGGATCAGTGAAGCAAAGTGTAAATGTTTGGAAGGCATGGTCCTGTTGCATATGGTATAAACATAAAGTATTACCGAGTACTGTAAGAACATCATAACAGTGAAACATGGTGGTGGTACTGTAGTTTCGTGGTGTGTGCTTCAGAGCCTAGGTGTCTATTCATAATTGACAGAATCATGAATTGTGCTTTCTACCTGAAAACCCTGAAAGAGGAATACTAGTCATTAATCCGTGATCTAAAGCTCAAAAAGAACAGCAAGTCTTTAATGCGAACACAAAAAAAACAAATTCTCTTGTGAATGGCTCAAAAGAAACAAAATGAAGATGTTGCCTAGACAGAGTCCTGACTTGAGCCCCACTGAGATGCTGTGGCAGGATCATAAATGGGCAGTTCATGCATGAAAACCCTTCGCTGTGGCTGAATTAAAGCAATTCTGCATAGAAGAGTGGGCCAAAAATTATTCATCGACCATGACATAAAAGAATGATTTCCAGTTTTCAGAAGAGTTTGAATATACTTTATCATTTCCCAAAGGATTTAGCGCATGTACTAATTTATCAATAAGAATGCATTAGTTAATTACGAATGTACTGCTGATTTGTGGACCGTATACTAAAACATTATTGCAACAGCTTTTGTTCACTTGTTCTTTCTATCAGACATTAAGCTTTGTCAAACTCAGTTGTCCATCCCTGGACTGGAATCGCCCCTGCTGTGGACTCGTAAAAGAAAATTAAATTTTAGGTCTCTTCCCCGGAAATCTTTCATTGTTGATTTAATTACTTCTTGCCTCCCAGAGCATTCCCCAGACCCTGGTTCAACTCTTTTTTTTTTTTTTATCTCTCATTAAAACACACACACACACACACACACACACACACACACACACACACAAACACACACACACACACACACACACCTTCTCTCTGGAGACCAGAAGTGACAGTAGATGGATGACAGCAGAACTCGCTCCCTGTTCCATATTTTTCTTTCTTATAAAAGAATTAGTCTAAGCAGGTCAGTCATCAGGCTGTGACTGCAAGGTGCAGACTGATTTTCAATCAAGTCTTACTGTGATGATTTTGAGGAAGAGTATTATCGTTATCATTAGGGTACATGACTTAAAAAAAAAAAAAAAAAAAAAAAAATACAGCGTGACATATTGCATCTCTGATTTTCATCTCTAATGAAAGACCTGCACAAATTTCAGCACATATTTCTAGCTTTTTTAATTAGTAGTATATTACAGTTTCAATATCAAGCAGCATCTTAATAACTTATTGCACCTATAGGCCACTTTATATGAATACAGTATAATTAACCATCTCATGTTACTCTAGGACCCCCAAAACACTGCAACGTTAAGGTCATTTTTATCTTTATTCTGGCTCCATCATTTAATGATAATGTTTGTGCTCTGGTAAAGTTGACCCTGGCCATAATGAAGAGAAAAAAATATTTTTCAGCACATTATCAGGGTTCTAGATGGTATAAATAATAGAAGGAAATAAAATCTCAATTTTTAAAATGCTTGTAATAACTCCTTACGAAAAAGGGAGTGGTTTAAGCATCAATTCAGGTTATAATGCATTAATTTACAGTTTAAATTTGAAGGCCAGTCAGGAATGCTGTCATATTCTATTTAACACACAGGACCAAGAATACTATACTTAAAACTATTCATTTGATTGTGGTTAAGTCAATCATTTAAGGTACGTAATAATAAGCTTTCAGATGAATAAATCAATAATCAGGTTGTGTGTGTGTGAGAGAGAGAGAGAGAGAGAGAGAATTTGGTAAACTCCTGTGAACTCAGAAATAAGAATTACTAAAAGCTTCATTTTTAGTAGCAGGCTTGTGAGAAGCTCTGTTGAGCTGTGGTAAAACCTGAATAAATTCACACAGCTGGTATAATGAAGTAGAGAAAAGCTTTAATCCCTGTGGTTCTCTCTTTCATTATTACCATGCTTTTGGCTTTTGTGTGCAGTGCGCAAACCTGTGTGTGTGTGTGTGTGAGAGAGAGAGTGTTGCTCCTTTGGTTCACGAAACCGTCACATAAACTGTGCAGAAAGGACAGGAGGGTAAGTATTGTTAAACACTCTTATAAGTGCTCTACTTTTTGTTTGTTGCTCAAGTGTCAAAGCAAGACTACTTAAGAGAGAGAGAGAGAGAGAGAGTGAATGCACACGTGAATATGTGCCCATCTATACCTGAGCTCCATGACCACAAAATTCCTCTCTCTCGGTCATGGTCTGTCCTCTGTCGGTTAGTTCATTTAGCTAGGGCACTGCACAGTGCTTAACGTTTATTATGCCTGATAGCAGAGCAAACAACTGAACAAACAGACTAATCACCAAGGCAGTCGACTGCAAACTCACACACATCCACACACTACAGCCTCTATCATGCCCATATTTAGTATCAAAGAAAAAACCTTTGAAAACTTCAAAAATATTTGTAAAAAAAATCAACAATCGATAGATGATCAGTGCCTTATTTTGTTTTAAGTCTTACACAATTATCTTGAGACAACTTAAACATTTTTAAATACAAGCACAATCACATCAGACACATCAAGCCATTTAAGAGAGACACATAGAGAGTAAATCATGAGAGAGCCAGAGATACACAGTGACAGTAGATGTGTTCGAGAGATTGATGGGTTTTGAAATACCGTTACGGCATATTTAATGGTCAGGTTCTGAGACAAAAGCTCTGCTGAGTTTTACTTGACAGTGAGGTAGAGAGAGCAAGAGAGAGAGAGACAGAGAGAGAGAGAAGAACCGAGTACAAACCTGCAGCCCACACATCATGAATGCATCATCTCTGCAAATGATGATGAGGGCTGAGGGACGCTCAGAAGAAAAGAGCTGCATTATGGTCCGGTCCTCTGGGGAGTCTATAATGGAAAGCTGGTCTGAGGATTTAAAACAGAATCTTTTTTCAGATAGGACTTAGATCAAAACACTGCAAATTCTAGAAGTACACAATCCTCTCAATATGGCTATTACAACCATTAGTCCACACACACAGTGCTTTTACAGCTTCGGGATTAGTGCCAGTTCCAGTCCTGGAGGACAGTTTGGTTTTGTTTTTCCCTGCTCTAACATGCCTCATGTCTTATTAATTAATTAAGGAAGCATGGACATCATCAAGGGCTCCAAAGACAACATTGAGAGCAAGAGATGTTTCCATTTCAGCATGTCTTTAGCAGTAATTTATAGTCCCATAACACTCCTGGAAAAATAGTCACTTTGACTGTATATAAACACCCATTACAATGACTTGTTTTAATTAACACCTACACAGTTAAACTGCTCTCAATTGCATGAGATGCAGTTGCATATGTCAAGATATTAAATTAAATGCTCAAGATACTACATTAAATGTTAAAGACATAAAACTGATGATATTCCTGCATTCAGAGAGCTCAATCTCTCCCAAAAGGAGGAAGATTCACTGGAGTTTGATTTCTGTTTAATTGCCTCCATTTTCTCTGCATTTGCAAGTCTGACCCATTATTACCTCTACAGCAGAGGGTTACCATGCATAATAATCGGTCCTCATACTGTATCTCATTCATTAATCTACTTCTGTTCAGAGACAGACTGGATTTAAATTTAAATCAGAGCAAGACCAACGTTACACTGCTCGCTCCTGGAACCGCTTTCATTTTAGCCGTCGCATTGATTTAATCATTATTGTCAGCTCCTCTAGCTATAAGCATTGAGCTCCTGCCAAATGGTAGGTCTGACCTGTGGGATCAAACACAGAGGCACTCCTCATGTTGTTAAGCCCTAGCTTGTGCTATTAAGCTCTTAGGGGGGCAACAGTGCCAAAGATCAGGCACATCGCACCACACTGCAGTGCCAAGACCACATATATAAACCTTCTGTGCCAAAATGTAGAAGCCCTGGGGATCCAGGCTAGACTGAGAAAATTGGATGTTTTAGTTGGGTTTTAATTTGGAATTACTATAAATCTCTTTCCCTTTATTAGATTACGTTTATCCTCCACACACCTGCTCTTACATTAGGCTGTGAAAAACAGGATTAATCGGGACATATTCTGTTCAGTGATGCCGTTTTCCCGTACACTCAGCTGCCTGTGAGAAGGATTTATGAAAGTGTAAGTGAACCCACACTGAAAGATGTCAAATCATGATAAACATCAGGAAACAGAACATCTATATTCAATTATGTTCTAGAGCCACAAAACCTTGCATACATTAAGTCGCAAAACATTACAAAGTCCTCAGGATTTAATTAACATATTATACGATCCTATGAATCTCTATAAATGCCCCTGCTCTACCCACCACAAAGAATCAATAATCCACTACTATCTACAGTAATACAAAAGGAAATCAGTTTCCTTCACTTTGCATGTAGTGCAGTTTTAAATATGCCCAATGTACAGTGTTAAATATTGTCATTTATTAACACACAGATCATTTAATATGTGACTAAAATCTATCATCACAAGTCGCATGTAGTTCCAACTAAAGATAAAAATTAGCACCATCAAAACCTGAATTGCACTGAACTATCTAGCATAGCTTGGTTGTTCGAATTTGTTAATAAGTAGTATCTAAATCAAAATTGTTCAAGTATAATGAAGGCATACAGACAGAAAATAATTTCTACAAGAATAATTACATGTCCCCTGAATGTCACTCGGAGACTGAGTAAAAATTTCCACAATTACAGCAGTATTAAATGAACCAGAAAGACAGAAACTGTGATAAGTGTAACGCAGAAGTGTTTGCGCAAGTACAGTTGATCAGGAAGAACTTTCTTTGACCCTTTTAAAGCAATTGTTGTTATAGAGGCTGAAGGCAAAGACAGGCCACAGACAGGTTAGTGTTGGACCAAATGCAAACCTTAGGACTGAAGAAATCTCATATGTAATAATCTCTGCCCCTAAAAGTTGTACAGTCTAGCTGTATTACATGCATATTTGTATTGATCTACCATACATGCTGACCTCAATTGTATTTATTTTTTAAGGAATTCTGGTTACATTGATACAGTATATGGCATTGACAAACATAAGGTCACATACAGCGATCGATCAGAGCTGAGCAACACTTAGATGATCGTTGAAGGCATTTAATTATGATCGGCATTGAGCTCTAAACAGCATTATGTGCACATGTGCGGCTGTGCACTGTGGACGTATACAAGACTGCGCTTCTGGGTTCAGTCTAATGAGGTTTGTGATTAGAACAGTGAAAGCATTATTGCCTCTGGGAGAAAGACCATTAGGCACTGCTCCAGCAGGACCCCATGTGATGCTAACACTCTGTTAAATCTAAAATCCTGCATTTACCTCATCTTCTGTTACCATTTAGGCTACCTGCTCCCTAGAGATCTTCTAAACTGCATGCACATTACTTCTGAGAGACATTATTGCTGTGCTGGTTTATGCCTACTCCCTGCTGTCTGTGTTTGTAATTACTTCAGGTTTTTTTCCCCCCAAAAGTTGATAAATCTGAAAAAACAAAAAAGAAAGAAAGAAAGAAAGAGGTAAATGATGTTTAAAAAAAATAGCAGCACAATGTGTTTTATATCCATTCTCTTATGCTGATAGGCTAATCATTTCTTAATTCAAAATTACTTAAACCTCATCAAGAATCTACAAACTTAATTTGTGATTTGCATGGAAGAATGTTTCACTTTTGACAATATTTTTTGGAGATAGTAAGGCATATGGTTTCCTAGAACAGTAAAAGACATGAATACAAATGGGTTCAATCTTGCTGAAGGTTTCGGTGCCTGATGAGGCTGTAGATAAATATTGCCTTACAATACTCTATCAGTAATGGAACTGTTGATAAATGCCACTCTCCATACAGCTTTTGATAAACGAGTACTGGTCTTTCTCAGTGATTTTCTGTGTAGTGTTGTCTGAGT
This sequence comes from Clarias pachynema, assembly GCA_030014365.1. Taxonomy (NCBI): domain Eukaryota; kingdom Metazoa; phylum Chordata; class Actinopteri; order Siluriformes; family Clariidae; genus Clarias; species Clarias pachynema. Next base: position 27,012,925 of record JAQMYL010000012.1, read on the forward strand.
CTCCTATTCTGATGGAACTGCTGATAATTGTTATGGTCTGGACATGTCTGGATGAGTAAATTGATCGATGGATGGATGGATTTTTCGAGAGCAGATAAAAAATCAGACACTTCCAGGATTACAGTGAATTGGAAAGGAAGGGTTAATATTAGAATATAAAGTAAGCTTTTGAAATGTACTTACTCCGTCATGTATCATGACACAGAATTAATAAAAACACATATTACCTTTAACTTTTTTCTCTTTCATTTTTTAGGGCCAGTAACTACAGACTAATGCTAATAATTAAGGGAACAGGGCTAATAAGCTAAACTTGAACAATGACATAACTGCCAGTGACCCTAACTGGAAGCAGGCAATGACATTAAACAGGAAGAAGAACCAACTGAAAAATAGACAGACTAATCAGACAGGACACGGTGCAGGTGTATGTCATTAAGACCATGTGACTGTGGTGATGCACAAACTGGAATATGGAACCAAATGTCAACATAAAAGTCCTACAGAACACATAGGTCAAAGTAAGCACAAAACAGTGACAAATACTGTATGAAAAAAAAACATATTTGCACAATTTATATATACACTATATGGACAAAAGTATTTGGCCAAGTTGTTAATTATTGAATTCAGATCAGGACCCTTATCCCCAGTAAAAGGGAAACTTAATGCTTCAGCATACCAAGACATCTTGGACAAAGCTATGCTTCCAAATTTGTGGTGACAGTTTGGGGAAGGGCATTTCTATTCCAGGATTACAGTGAATTGGAAAGGAAGGGTTAATATTAGCATATAAAATATACTGAAAAAAATAATCCTTTGAATTTACTTGATTTTAATGTGTACATCGGCCCCACATCATCAAAATGTGGCCAAATTACACAATTTTTGCCTGCTAAACCAAAGTATTTCATTCATGTTAAACTTGTGTG
>JAQMYL010000012.1:27060559-27088172 GCA_030014365.1 Clarias pachynema
CTAAGCCTCCTGGGATAGGCTCCAGGTCCCCACGACCCTGAATACAGGATAAAGCGGTATAGAAGATGAGTGAGTGACTGATTTATTTTCTACATTCTACAACAATACTGGGGATTTCATACCTATGAAGCAATACATATGGAATTAGGTAATTATGTAACAACAACAACAGTCATTTGTTATTTTGAGACACGGAGGTAAGCCTTTCTGGAATAGTTCTTGCAAGAACAGTATTGTCAAGTGCATACTGTATTTCAAACTCATCAAGCACCATGATGAAACTGGCTCCCATGAAGACCTTCTCAGAAAGGCAAGACCAACACTTACCTCCGCTGCAGAGGAGAAGTTCATTTAGAGTCATCAAACAGCACCTTAGATTAGAGCCGTTATGAAAGCTGTATAGATCAAGAGTAGCAAAGACATCCCAACATTAACTGTTCAAAGGAGAGTATTGCATATTTTGGACGCCCACTGACCTATCACTATACACAGCTTATCTGCATAACACTCACTAGCTAGGCAATAATAATCCCAATGGCTCCACATCTCCTGTGTAGATAAATGATGAGATTTCAGCTTCTGTGGCTGATTGCATGTAAATTGTTGGACACCACCAATGTATGTGTTGTACACACATACATTATACTGTAGATGTACTGTATTATAGGCACTTTAGAATATTAATTGAATTAATTGTAGTTTGTATTTACAAGTTTCTAATTATATGTTGTTGTTGTTGTTTTTAATTAGAGCAATGATGATATCTGTGCATTGTTGTAAGGAGTTTATCTCATAAAGGGATACTGTCAGGACTACTACCAGGGGCGTTCAAGCCAAACCAGAATTTTAAAAAGTTCTTAGGAGCCTCATTTCAGATGTGAAGCAGGTAGTCCGATCATGGCTCTGGCATATTGAGAAAACTTTCTACCTTGATGGAATCCATGTCAAGAAATAGCAGACCAATTACATTACTTACTTGAGCAGAACGAAATCATAGCCTAAACATTATATTATTACACATCACTTTGATATCCAAGAAAGGCAAAAACAGAAGGGTCAATACGAAATGTCATAACTGCACTGCAGCAGCAGCAGATAATTACAGTCTCCCATACAAAGTATTGGATGAGGTTTTATCTGAATACTGCAGTTGCCAATTGCAAGCCTAGTAAGGATGTATTGGCTAATACTGGGTTCCACAGAAATGTCTACAGCCAAACACTGACTGAGCACAGAGCATGAAAAAGACATGGTTTGTGTTTATGTGACAAACTATTATTTAAATATTAAATAAGACTTACAAATGACTTATGTAAGACATTTCTGAATTTGCTAATTTCTTTAGGTTTTATTAATAAATACCAATACAATACATGATGGGTAATAAAATATTTTGACATTTAATAAAAGCAGGTTTCTCTTTAAAACAGACTAGTTACAGTTTATTTTGTAACATGGATTGATCGTAAATATAAATTAAAATAATGACACAAAGGTGACCGATATATAGTTAAATAGAAATTTGTGCCTTATATTAAATGTAAGACTTGATTTCCGGCTTGTTTTTCATCAAGCTTATCATAAAAAGTAACACACTTTTTAAAAAATAGAAGAAAAAAAAACAGTCAGGGTGGGGAGTGTATGGGGCATCTTTTAAATGTTTAAATGTAGTTTTAAATGTTTTTCTTAAATTTTTTGCGAAGTAGTCATCGCCCCAAGGGGATCTTGCTGAAACCTGGCAACGCTCCCACATGCGTCAACAAGTTGTTCACTTTTTTGTTGTAGCTTCTTCTGTTTAAACTTAAGCTGCCAAGATGTCTAAAATAACACAAAACTTGACTTCTCTGCCATTTTTTTGTATCTATATTCATATTCTTTTAAAATGTGCAGTCTGAATCATATATTTGTATTCAGTTACACACCTAATACATTGACATCTGTAGGCAGTTAAAGTTTAATTCCTACAAAGTACTTTAAACTTGTGTAATTGAAACTACCTTTATTTTAGATATAATCCCTGCTCCACTAATTCACTTATCACAGCATTTCCTAGTGCTTAGATACCATCAAGGTAGGTTTTCTCAGTACACTGGAGCCATGATCAGAAACAGAGATGTAGAGAAAGTGACTGCTACTTATATGTATTAAAGAACCAAACATGTGGAAATGGCTTGGAGCGAGATCAGGACTGTACTGGAGGATGTGGCAATAACTCCTAGTTGAGTTTCTGTAATGAAGTTGTGGTGTACGTAAATGATTGTGTTTACAGCTCCCAAAGATTGCTGCATCTTTTTCATAAGTTAGTAACAATGTATCTGTTGATTTCCAAGGATCAGGCATTCCAATCACTGAATGTTCACAGGAAATGACTGCAGTGGGCTCCAAGCCATCTCAGCCGGGATTGTCATTCACAGACAAAGGGTCTTCTCTGTAACACCCTTCAAATGTTTTACTGCAGCTAAGAGTCTCATCACCGTACTGAGCTTGAAGTCTTCCATAAATGACATCAGTTTTATGCCTTCATTAATGAGAAAATTTGTCACAAGTCCTAGTTCGACTTAAACGCCCCTCATATCTAATAATTATACTACACTATGTTAATACTATAGTAATAGTAAATATACATTATTTACTATTTTCTATATTAAGATAAAAAATAAACCCAATTTCTGATCCTTAGTCCTTTTTATATACAAACCCATGTATGCTTATCATGTGCACCTAACACCAGCACAGAAATCATCATAATAAGATTCAACAAGGACACTGAAGGCTGGGACAGCAATGACTGCATTTGAGGAAGAACAAAAGGAAGGTTGAAAACAATGAGGTGGAACGATTCCAAAAAGCAAATGCTTTATCTTTTCTCTGCTCTCACCCTTTCATCTGTGTTATTTCCCTTTTCCCCATTTGCTCTATCTGCCACAATCTTAATGAGCACCACAGTCCTCCATCTAACAGCAAAGCCAGGGCGATACATCACTGGCAAGATAGGGAGAAGGGTTAGAAGAGGACCGATAGTGAGCAGAATGTAGTTCAGCACGTCTCTCTCATCATGCACGCACACACTATCATACCATAGAGAGAACTTACTGCATACACTTCCCCCACAAGGGCAAGGCAGAGAACCACTACTTCTCTTTCATCCCTTCCTTTCTCATTCCTCATCGCTGTCTTTCCATAGTGAGTTTCAGATGAGAAGAGAGTGATTATTTACACTGAGACAGTTGCCTACAAAAATTATTTTACATGTACTTGGATTTTAAACAGAGAGCTGACAATCTCACATTAAATCCACATTCAAGGCAGGTCAGTGTCAACAACATATCTGTAAGTAAATGAATTGTACAGTACAGTGCAAAAGTATTCATACCCCATGAACTAAAAAACATTTTGTCATGTTACAAACACAAACATAAATGTATTTTATTGGGATTTTATGTGATAGACCAACACAAAGTGGCACATAACTGTGAAGTGGAAGTAAAATGAACCTTTTTCTTTACAAATAAAAATCTACATTTTGAGCAAGCATGCATTTGTATTCAGTCCCCTTTACTCTGATGCCCCTAACTAAAAGTAGTAAATAGAGTCCACCTGTGTGAAATTTAATTGGAGTATAAATACAGCTGTTCTGTGAAGCCCTCAGAGGTTTGTTAGGGAACATTAGTGAACAAACAGCATCATGTAGCCCAACACACCAGACAGGTCAGTTATAAAGGTGTGTTGAAATTTAAAGCAAGGTTAGGTTATAAAAAAACATATCACAAGCATCTCACAGAGAACTTTTCAATCCTTCATCCGAAAATGGAAAGAGTTTGGCACAACTGCAAACCTTACAAGGCATATCCCATCTAAACTGACAGGCCAGGCAAGGAAAGCGTTAATCAGAGAAGCATCCAAGAGGCCCATGGTAACTCTGGAGAAGCTGCAGAGATCCACAGCTCAGGTGGGAGAATCTGTCAACAGGACAACTGTTAGTCATGCACTCCACAAATCTGGCCTTTATGGAAGAGCAGAAGTCCAGACCTAAATCCAATTGAGAATCTGTAGCAAGACTTGAAAACTGCTGTTCACAGATGTTCTCCTCCCAATCTGTCTAAAGAAGAATGGCCAAACATTTCACTTTTTAGATGTGCAAAGCTGGTAGAGACAATCTCCAAAAGACTTGCATCTGTAACTTCAGCAAAATGTGGTTCTACAAAGTATTGATTTAGAGGGGCTAAATACAACACCACAATTTTAAGATATTTCCAATATACATTTTACAATAAGAAATAAGCAATTTTTTAAATACTTAATATGTAAAATATTTTGGTTTTATTGCAGAAAAATATAGCTCAGTACAGTACGTGAAACTATCTGAAATCAAGTTGCCTAATATTTTTATTATATAATAAATATATTACCACTAAGGCCACAACTGTTTTTGATATTTAATAAAAGTAATAAAGCTAATAAAATTTATCAAGACACCCCATTTCTTCATATTCTTCATTACTGACAGGCTCTAAAATGCCTAAAGATACAGTCTTTAAACTAGTTGTTTACGTAACTACCTCAGCAGCAACCTCATTTCCCCTCTTATCCGTTCCATCCACTCAGCAACCAGTATAGTAATCACAAGTCAGAAGTCTGTTATCATCTGCACCTGTTTCTCAATAGTTTATGCCTTAAGTTAAATGTTTTTTTTATGCTTGAATGATTAATAAGTCATTGTGAAGTCCCGTGAAACTGATCAGGTACAGGGAGTGGACTGAAAAGGAGAGTCAAAGAAAAAAAAAATGAGAGCCAAGAAAGTTCTTCATGGAATCCTGAAGAACTATTCCTCATGACTTCATTAAGAAATACAAAAAATTTTTATCTCTTTGGAAGCAAAATATATAGAAATGAGGTGGCACATATTCAAAAAATGTTAACTTTGATTTAGGGTACTTTCTTGTATATTACCCAAATGTTATTAACTAAACATGTAATGAGTTAATATTGCAAATCATTCAGCCTTTACATTTTGCATACTCAGTTCTAGCAGATGTCAGATAACAGTCAAAAAGTCTACAGAAAGTCAAAGTGAGAAGCTCGCAGCTGTGGATCAGAGGGATAGTGACTTCTGCAGCGAATGTCACACAGATCAACAGATGCACACAAACAGCTCCTCAAAACATGAATCATATTTGGCATTGAACCTGAAATATTTTTAATAAACAATAACACAACTTTCCTCCTGCAGTCTGACCTTTTCAAGCAAAGCGACAGAGAAGCCGTACTAGTGGAGCAGAATATTTATGCTCCCTTCCTGCCTCAAGGATTACCTCCAAATTAGGGCAATATTTGCCAAATTCTCAAACCTCCCACTGATATCCTCAAACTATTACATTTTTATGAAGGAGAATGTGTCAATTTGCTGTACAAATGGCAGCAATCTTTAGGAAAGACCCCTAAAAATGAGAATTATATTAAAGGCTACAGAGTCCAGGTCTAGAGGCCTGGAGAAGTGTTTCTCTAACACATTTCTCTTTTTCATTTTTCTGTAACAGAAGCTCTCAGTGTGTACCCATTGCAGGTGAGAACATGAAAAACAACACGCATATACTATACACCTGCATACAAAATGGATAGTATGAGAGAAAAGGGATATTTCTTTCTTATTGCCATCCATTATGTAGATGGCCAGCAGCAGTAGGACAGCCCTATATAAACAGCATAGATTAGTCTATAATAGCTTGTGCTCCAGAGGTGTTTACGCAAGCATGCACACAGACACACACACACGCACGCACACATATACACCCCATTCTTTTTGGTATTAACCACCAGCTGTTGAACCATAGATACTTGTTATTGCTGTAACAAAAAGCTTTAACCATCACTCATCAGTAGATAAAATAACCTATTATATTGAGAAATAAACTGCCCAAACATACACACTACAGACAGCTATAAATCTGTCCACACATCTGAGGAACTCTACAGAGAAATAAAGCATCTCTTCATCTTAATAAAACTCTTGCACTTTGCTTATTATGCCCACGTCCATAAACTATGAGAGATGTGTGAATGTGTTTGTAGCACAAGGTGCATGTGTGTGTGTGTGTGTGTGTTTAACTGTTAACAGGAGCAAGGTTTATTTAATAATATCATTCTGTGTGTTACAACATTCGCTATAAGGAAAGATACCATTTAAAATAATTATTTGTTTTTAAGGATTAATGCCCAAAAATAATTAATGCTGAATAATGACGAAAACAGTGAATCTTATCATTGAGTAACAAACAGCAAAGTGAATCACATATGTTTGTCACGCACACAGGTTTTTTGCTGATTTTTCCCAAAATCCTTAAAAGAAATGTAATGAACGCACAAGTTGATAGTCAAACAGTCAAGTCACAGTCTGGACAAAACATAAAACAAAAGAGGGATTAGAGACCAGTGCAGCTCTGAGCATGGGACAATTCCTCTTGAGAGTGCTGTACACCACTTTTACACCAGCACGCAACCAGTCACTCGGATTGCGTTTAATTTGTCTCTTGTGGCTACTGTTGTCAATTGTACTGTTTTGGGAGCGCCCAAAATGTATAGCCTTTAGCTAAATTACCAGGTGTGTGCATGCGTGTTTGTCTGTAGAGCTCTGTGTGTGTGTGTGTGTGTGTGTGTGTGTGTGTGTGTGTGTGTGTGTGTGTGTGTGCGCGTGTATTTCACTGTTTATGAGAGCCAAATTTCACTAAAAATACAATTTATGATGTTTGGCCAGCTGCTATAAAGAAAGCCACCTTTAAAAACAGAGTTCTGATCGTAAAGTCAGAGCTGGATAATGAATAATGAATAAGAAATCTTAGCAAATAATGGCCACCATATAGAAGAATGTAGTTATGTTAGACAGCATGCTGGACAGTTGAAGGCTGGGGAAAAAACAGATGATATATTTTTTCCAATCTTCAGTTGTCTAGTTTTGCTGAACCCGTGCCCATGATAGCCTCAGATACCTGTTCTTGGCTAACAGGAGTGGAACATGATGTGATCTCCTGGAAATGTGTCTCATCTACCTCAAGGTCAGTGTTTTGTGTATTCTGAGAAACTATGCCACAATCAAAGCTATCGAGATCAAGATTTTTCTTCATTCTGATGTTTGATGTGAATGATACCTGAAGCTTTTGTCAATTATTTATTTATTTAAAACTGAAATAAAAAGATGTAAATCAAGAGTGAAAAGAGAGTTAAGAGCAGAAATTGTATTTATATAAATTCTAAGACAACAGAAAGCATTAATAATCATCTTCTCCACTGAACAAGAGGAGAAAACAAATACTGGGTTCCCTGTTTTGACCAAAAATACACTGTCTATTCAGATACACAATACATTCAATGTTCAGCCATAACATGAACACACAGCATTAATACATTAACACTGATTATCAATCAGTAAACTAGTGACATGATCGTGGGCTCCATTTATGCCCATGGAGAGGAAATGCTAATCTGTCCGGTCTGATCCCACAGAAGGGCCACTGCAGCACAACTCGCAGAGCAAAGTCAATGCTGGCCATGAAAGTAAGGCACCAGAACACCCAATGGACCACAGTCTGCAGCACAGATGGCCTGACAGGTAAAGAGTCCAAGGCCATTGACCCGGCCACCAAAATCCCCAGATCCCAATCCAGTTGATCACCAACGGGATGTGCCAAACAAATCCACGGAGACCCCACCCGCGTCCATGAGTTTGATTGAAGCTTCCATGTTACTTTTGCTATTTTTGGGACATACAAACAATATAACCAACAATTTGTTTGGGTGTGTCTGCAATAGAGTATTCCAGGGCTTCCATCTTTGGTGCCCTGCTGAGCAGAAAGAGCATATCCATCTGTCAGCACTTGCATCTAGATCACAAAACAAAAGCAAGATTAGAGAACAGTGTAGCTCGGAGCATGAAACAACTCCTCCTGAGAATTCTGTATGCCACATTTACACGAGCGAGCAACAAGTCACTCGGATTGCATGTAATTTGTCTCTCGTGGCTACTGCTGTCGCTTGTACTGTCGCGTGCACTGTCCAACTTTTTTAAAGCCCTTATGAGAAATGGTAGCAGACAAAATGTGTAGATTAAATTACACAAATCACATTTCTTTAATGTGGATTTAAGTTTGATTTAAGTGTGATCTGTTCTCTAGTTTTTCTAGAAAAACACTAAACTAACTATATGTTACTGTCTTCCAAGCTTTAATTTTCTTCATAATGTTCCTATGCACATTTCATGACAGGTTGTATATGGATAAAATGGGATATAATCAAACCATGAGCTATCATTGAAATTATTTTCTGACGAAGTCATGCCTAAAATCACATTGCTGAACACAGAATTACAAAATTACAAAAACAAGTACTTCAAAAACAAGGCAGGTTACATTCTTACTCACTCATTCATGTTCTGTACCACTGTATCTTGTGTACATGGTAGTGGGGGGCTTGAAGCCCATCCCAGTAGGCTTAGGGCACAAGGCAGGGTACACCCTGGGCAGGGTGCCAATCCATCGCAGGGCATACACATATACAAATACTCAAACGCTCATTCACACACTACGGGCAATTCTGGAACACCAGTCAGCCTAATCTGTCTTTGGACTGTGGGAGGAAACCAGAGTACCCGGAGGAAACTGGGAGAACAAGGAACCTGGAGGTGCAAGATGACAGTGCTAAACACAACACCACTGTGCTGCCAGGCAGGTTACAACAGAGCCGTAATATAGAGTACACATAATTGTAAAACTCAGTGTGTGTTCACAGATTAAGTCTCAAGAAGTACTATAGGTGGAATTTCAAGAACTTTTCCATTTATTTTGAGTGCATTTTTAACCCATTTATAAAGACTCCAAGACAAAAATGGACAGACCAAAAAAGATTGGCCATCGATAACTCAGCTTTTACTCAATCAATTTTAAAGTTCAAGTCAAGCAAAGCCACCTTCTATTTTGTTACGACAGTTACTGAAATCACAGAGAAATACATTTGTAGAATGTAGAATGATGGCATTAATGCAGATGAGAATCATTACGTTACCTGCTCCTCTCTACTGTATCTATGATTCTCCATCCTGATGCTCAACTATGCCTCTTCTGCCGCATACACTCACTGCCCCTACAGGCTGTAGATAGCTTGCCCTCCTGGGGACCTCCATCATTGGAACCACAGTTTTCAGGAGGTACAGGTACCATATTTCTATAAAAGTCCATTTCCATTATTATAAAGTTGACCTCTCTGATTCAATGCGTGACCTCAAAGGGTGCTTGCTACTTCACAAGCAATTTAGAGGCCATGTGTCCCTGTTGTACTATCACAACTATTGTTCTTGGGACTGATTAAAATTTTCTCTGTTAGATAAACTTTTCGACACTTAATAAATTCTAAGATATCATGAGACTTGCTCCTGTACAATAAAAAATTCTGGGTTTAATCCCAATCCCTAGCTGGAGTTATGACCCATGTTATGAAAAGTCAGAACTTTTGAGTACAGGTTGTTCCTTACTTACGAACGAGTTCCATTCCAGGAGCATGTTCTCAAGTCAGATTTGTTCGTAAGTCAGACAAAGTAAGTCCTATATGCCTTTAACACAAATATACAATATAAGGCAAACCAATCCAGGAGGAGAGGAGTTATTGTGTTATTTATAGACTTTTGCACACACACACACACACACGCAAGAATGTTGACTTTACTTAGACTGCAAACTAAGTTTGCGAGGGGAATCCCGCACGCCATTCTATCAATTTTTCCCACCTCAAATGCCCAGTCATGAAATTATAATGAGATGCATGAAACAGCTCTGCAGTACCAATTCAGTTTACTTTAACAAACTTTACTGGTATGACTACAAATGTATATAATATAAAAAATACCAAAAACTGGGTCACCTCTTGTTTTGTTTTTTTCCAGTGTCTTGCTTCAATGGCTATTCCCTTAACAGTTAAATAGACTCATGCTTCAGGTCAAAGGCAAAGTATTCAAGGGGAATCCACACAGAGGTGGATGGGGCAGAGCCCTGTTCCTCCCCCCAGTAATAATGATTGTTACCAGTACTGCATACAGCTCATACAGTACCTCTCTATTCTGCAGCATGTCAATGCAATCCCTTTCACCCCTGAAATAAATTTATATTTATTTAAGTTAAGCTTTTATTTGTCACACATACAGTACAGTGTTTCATTCCTTATTCCAACATACTGTAGGATGCTGCGGTCAGGGCACAGGGTGAGCCGTGCCAATGGAGAAGACAGGGTTAAGAGCCTTGGTCAATTGCCCAACAGTGTCTCTGTCTAATATTTTTTAATTATTGTCCTCAAGTGTCTGTCCTTTGTCCTTCATATGAAGGTAAACTGCCGGTTCTGGTCCTGAGATGTTGCTTCTTCTGTGCTGGTAAAGTACATACTCCCACGAAGAGGTTGTTTTGTCTCTCTAGTATACTGTAGAGCTCAGAACACTATTCACTGCACTGGACTGTATATAATATATTTATCTTCCTATGGTTTGGTGTCCAGTCTTTGGGGTTAACAAGTCTTCTCTGTTTGGTTGAGTTTGAAGTGAACTGGTACAGTATGTGGGGTTTTCCAAAAATCTTGGACACCAGCCATGTAAGGGATGACAAGATTTTTCCATTGGCTCTAGGTGTCAGCTCTATCTATTGTCCTTCTGCTGGATCTGGAAGCTATTTTGTTGAAAGCTCACTTATAATATCCACAGGGAAGGATACAGGAGCTGTCTTCAGATGATTGTGTGTCAAACTTTAAATTTTACAAAGCAGTATTACAGAAATCTGAAAATTACAGACATAAGATATATTTTAAATGTATGAATTTTTCTGCTCACCAAAGGTAATGATGGGACAAACTCCCAGGGAAAGCCAGGTTACATTAACACCAGTCCTCAACTAAGTAACATCTGACAGTATTATTGTAAATAATTCCCTTTTATTACTGTATACTATAGAGCAAGCAAATCTTCTGTAAAAAGGAAAATTTATACCCATCATCTTGGTTCTAGGGGGCTGGAACTAGTGTAGGAAAGAGAGAAAGATGGAGAGTGCACAAGAAAAAAAAAAAAGGGATATCTGGAACACTCACTGCGTCAGGCCACCCTCTGCTATCTGAACAGTTTTGTCTAGAAACCCAGTGGCACTGGACTCACTCCGCTTTTCTTATCAGGAGTATAAAGATGAACTGCTTCGGTACACACAGCTTGATGACCTATTCTGTGTCCTGTTTGTCCACCATCAATCATCAGAAAGAGGAAATCTTCAGCTTCTGCAAGTATGCAACGAAGGACTCCTTTGGTGTCTGGCAGGCCTGCTGCAGTTTCCCCCTGATGATATGCAGATATTCCATCTGGGTCCATTAGTTCTCTGACCATTTCCATGCAGCTGCTGCACACTCAAAAAAAGCTCAAGGAAAAAATCTGTATCAACAATGTTCCACATTTATCTTCATCATTTTGAAACTCAGGAACTATTATGCTTTTGGATTTTTATCCTGTTGATGTTCAGGTTTCAAGTTGTATTGTATTGTAATTTTTTTTTTTTTTTAAGTGTTGCCAGCTACTGTATAGCTCTTTCTCTTTCTGTCTCTGGTTCCACAGTTACAAAAGCACAAAGAAACAACAGAAGGAGACAAATAAGACATAGGTGAGACTATTATGATTTACCTGCCAGTTCAACCCGCCTCCTCTACATCACTCAACCATGCCCCAGCTGCCACAATAACCAAACTAATTAGGGTGTAAACTGAAAACAGGTGTGCCTAATTAGAAGGCAGTTGAATAGAAGGAGGTTATGGTGGTTTGTGCTAGGAAATTAAGTCATTGTATCATGCGGCTGTGATGAACCTGAAGAAGCAGAAAACTGATGATGACATGACAAACAAAACTTATTAATAATTTTAGCAAGTATAGAAAGTGCTTATAGACTTGTATAAATATTAAGAATAATCTTACATACATAGAAAATGTCAAATTGTGAGTGTGAATAGTTTATGAATTGATCATTATAAACTCATCATTATAAACTCATTGGTCTTTTCGAAAAGTTACAGGTGGTTCCAATATTGTGACTAATTGACTTCAACAATAAAAAATGGCAGACATGATATTATTTATTTTGGCAGTTTAATTTCCAGGGCCTGAATCATTCCTTTGTTTTGTTTATATGAACTTATGTACGTGAAAAATCTCCGTCATCTAGGTTAGGTTATCTGGAATTAAAAAAAAAAAAAAAAGTCAATTGCACTTTTTTTTTTTTTTAGCCTATAAAGGAAACCTTTCACTACTCATCCACTACTCACTCACTTTAGTCAGAGTGAAGTTGTTAGGTTTCCACAAATTTGTATCCTCTAGGGTCAAGGATTCGCCCCTGCCTGAATGGGCTCATTAGGCAAACAATAGAGAAGGAGAGAGAGTCATTAGGGAAGAGGGGAAGTAGTTAAGAAGAACAAGTAATAGAGATTAGGTAGAATCGTTGAAATATAGCAACCAGAGAATGTGAGAGCAGAGGGAATCTTTAGGCATGACTTTCCTGGTGGAACTGTGAAAATGCCTTTAGGGTCGCATGAAAAATAGAAGACAGGTTGTGCCTAAGCCCTCTACCTGTGTTGAGAGATAGATTTTCCACTTGCACATAGATGGTCTCCTTCAGACCTCACTCAAAATACCTATTCTCTCTGTCTAATATTTTTAAATTATTGTCCTCAAGTGTCTGTCCTTTGTCCTTCAGATGAAGGTAAACTGCTGATTCTGGTCCTGAGATGTTGCTCCTTCTGTGCTGGTAAAGTACATGCTCCAACGAAGAGGTTGTTTTGTCTCTCTAGTATAGAGCTCAGAACACTATTCACTGCACTGGACTGTATATAATATATTTATCTTCCTATGGTTTGGTGTCCAGTCTTTGGGATTAACAAGTCTTCTCTGTTTGGTTGAGTTTGAAGTGAACTGGTACAGTATGTGGGGTTTTCCAAAAATCTTTTTTAGCTTTTTGGACACCAGCCATGTAAGGGATGACAAGATTTTTCCATTGGCTCTGGGTGTCAGCTCTATCTATTGTCCTTCTGCTGGATCTGGAAACTATTTTGTTGAAGGCCCACTTACTGTATAATATCCACAGGGAAGGATACAGAAGCTGTCTTCAGATGCTTGTGTGTCAAACTTTAAATTTTACAAAGCAGTATTACAGAAATCTGAAAATTACAGACATAAGATATATTTTAAATGTATGCAGTTTTCTGCACACCAAAGGTAATGATGGGACAAACTCCCAGAGAAAGCCAGGTTACATTAACACCTGTCCTCAAATAAGTAACATCAGACAGTATTATTGTAAATAATTCCCTTTTATTACTGTATACTATAGAGCAAGCAAATCTTCTATAAAAAGGAAAATTTATACCAATCTGCCATAATATGAACATTAACACATTAACATTGATTATCAATTATACAATACATGGGCACCAAAGGCTAACCCATGCCCATTGTAATGTTATGCTTGATTGGTTTATGAGCAACTTACAAGTATCAGAGTCATTTCCAAATAGATATACCCTAAAGTTATATCAAACTAAAGTTATTAACTGATTAATGACAGTTGCAGTCCCACAGCCATCTTTATGCTTTTTATGTTTCTATTGGGTGGCAATCTTCAGACTGTCCATGTGGGGCCATCCTTAGAGTTCTTAGAGATTTTCAAATCTCCAAACCAAAGGAAGGCCTTCGGGTGGATCAAGCTGGTCTGGAGAGAAGGAGAGAGAATTTAACTGGTATCTCAGAAGTAGTATGTGGAGCTCAACAGAGAGTGAGAGAGAGAGAGAGAGAGAGAACAAAGAGTCTACAAACAGCATGGCTTTACAATAATCCAACCTAACGGGCCCCCGAGTGGCGCAGTTGTAAAGTGCTCGCCCTATCATCCGGGGATCACTGGTTCAATGCTGTAGCCTCTCGCAGCCAAGGGTCTAGAGAGAGCTAATTGGCCCAGCTCTCTCAGCAGGGTGGGATGGGAGCCACTTAGTGCTCCCACATTAATTATGGCTCTACAGCCAATCAGGGGCATCTGTGAACTCACACAAGCGGAAGGAGTGGATAGCGCTGTCCTCCGAGTGTCTTACACCGCCCCTAACGGTGCGTGAGTGAGCAGTTTGAAAAGATGCGGTCACATGGTTTGGAGGAAACATGTGATAGTCTTCGGCCCTCCCGGCTGAATGGTCATAGTAGCCTTAATGTGGGAGCCCCCTAGTGACGCGGAGGAATTGAATATGACTAAATTAGGAATAAAATCAAGGGAAAATCCAAAAAATAAAAAAGTAAATAATCCAACCTGGAGTTAGCATAAACATGATAGTTCTTTTCTGCATAATGTTTCTTAACAATATTTGAGATGAAATAGGCTATCACAGTAATATTGTTAATATGAGTCTCAAATAAAAAGGCTGGAATCAATAAACACCCCATGTTCTTGTACTGCTGCACTTAATGTAATTGCAACTAAAAGGCCATACAGAGTAAATATGTATTCAGAGATCTTATGTCTAGCTGCATGTGATCCTAGTAACTCTCTTTTGTCAGAAGCAAGTGAATAAAAATCCAGTGTCTAATGTTATTTACACAATCCTCAACTTTATTAAGCCAGTGTCTCTAATCTGAATTTGCTGAAAAGCATGTCCCGTGCATGGAACAAAGATAATTAAGAATAACACAGAATTTAAATCTAACAGTTATGTTTAATTAGTTCTGATAAAGTTTTAATAAAATTACAAAATTGAAAATTAAAACTATTATGGAGATTAGAATGATCAGTGGTGTCTACACTAATGTCAACCAACATACAATAGGCAAGGAGAAACAACCCTGATCAGAGGCCATCTTTTAGTCATTTACTACTTTAACCAAGGCAAAATATCTTGTGAAATTTATATAGAACATTTACATTTTTGTTCACTAACATGCAGTCTTAAAAAAGCTAGAAAATCCACTAGCACTAAAATTAAAGAGTAAAATAAATTGCATTTCAACTATGGAAGAAGTAAAGCAGAACAGTTTTTACCTGACAATTGTTTTTAACAATGTAATTACAAAACATATTACTTTTAATATTTATACTTGCAGCATTTTCCTTGTGTGTGGATGATCCGCTTAATGCATTTATTGGCTCAATATTTCCGTGGAACATGTTTCCTGTAAATTAGATGTACTGTATATGAGGGTAAATTGGGGTGTGCTATGTGCATATGGCATGTGCTAATAGCTAATAGCCTGTGTGTGTGTGTGTGTGTGTGTGTGTGTGTGTGTGTGTGTGTGTGTGTGTGTGTGTGTTCTGAAGAGTGACAATAGCAGCTGGGAAGATGTCAAATCCTACTGCTAGCTGTCAGAAAGAATGCTATGCCACGGTACACATGCACACACAAATGCACAGACTGCACATTCTTATATGAACGTATAAGACGCAGCGCCCTGACTGAACAAGCTTATTTTCAGAGCCATTTAAGCAACTCATTCTCCTAAGCTTCTCATTAACCTTTCAGCACAATATATCTCACAATAGACACACACACACACACATATGTGTGTGTATATATATATATACACATTTTAATGTATACTGTATTATCGACACAGTTACCTTGCACAGTTAATACCTACAGCACAACTACCTTGAAGATTTAGCCATTACATAATAAGAGAAACAGATTCATCAATTCCTATTAAAACTCATTACTAAATAGTTGATAGAGCATTACTGCCTTCATCTGACATTAGTCCAATACAGTGAAAACCGTGATGCCGATTATAGACATCTTGGATGCGCATCAAATTAAAGTCAATCAAACTGACAAGATGGATGCCCAAAAATTTACCCATAGATGCACACTCTGCCAAATACTGAAAATTTAATGCTGGCTGTGGTAATGTTGTTCCATCCCAAGCTCTATGTTTGTCTTGCATATCATATATTGTATCATATCATACCCTCACTATACTGGTGTATTGTCTCATGAAAAAGAAATTGTATGGCTGAACGCACTGAGGCTTAGTGAGATATGAGAAAGCCTCTACCCATATTCAGAGTGAATCAGAAATGAAGGAATCATGCTCCAGTTATTTTTTTTTCTTTTTGAACCACAAATAATCTTATATCAAAGGCCAGGTCTGCTGCTTCCATCTTGGCAACACATCTACCTTTTCACTGCCTCGAGTGAATCTGGATTTACTTTCTAATAATGGAGCTATATGATGTGCAATAAGGAGTCAGCAGTGGAGCACTAGGTTCCTAGCTGAAAATGTTGACTAAAGGTCAAAGTCACCCTACTGTATATAAGCTACACTGTGCATGGCAAAAGCAGTTTATGCACTTTACCTGGCCTCCAAAAAAGTCATTTTGTTCAATTGCCTTAGGCTTTAATTACAGCACACAGTGTGGTGATACATTCAGGTAGTCAGCTGACTTAATTTTATGCCGAGTCTAGACCTGACCAACTGAAGCAACCCCAGATTATAACACTGCCTTCAGAGGCTTGTACAGTGGGCACTATTTACGATGGGTGCATCGCTTCATGTGCTTCCCTTATTACCATGATGCACCCCATCACTCTGGACCAGGGTCAATCTGAGCTCATCAGACCACTTGACCTTTTCCATTGCTTCAGTTCAATCTTTATGCTCCCTAGCAAAATGAATCCTTTTTCTTTTGATTAGCCTCACAAGTGGTTTTCTCATGGCAACACAGCTATTTATTCCCAAACCTGTGAATTCCCACCACATTGCCCTTGTTTCTACTATTAAATATAGATGTGACTTCTTATGTCATTTTTTTCTCAGATAGACGTCTTTAAGGGCAACTTTTTTTTTGCCAGGAAGTATAATTTGCTGCACAAGCATGTATACAGTATCTGTATGACAAATCTATTTCTGTGGGTTCTACATTTTAGCATACAATTTAACCTTTATTGTACAGATGCTAAAATTGTCGCTCAGTGTCCGGCATGTGTACACATATTATGGTAAAAAAGTTTGTGGAAACCTGACCATCTCACCCATGTGTTCTTGTTAAATATCCCATTCCAAATTGTATTCCCTCTTTGATATTATAATACCCTCCTCATGAGACAGCTTTTCAGTACTTTTTGTAGTGTGGGAATTTGTTCAGCTATTTAAGCTATATGTGCATTAGTGAGGTCAGACGTATCAGGGAGCCTCTTCATTCCAAAGGTGTTCAGTTGGGTTGAGGTCAGAGCTCTGTGCACTGTAAATTGTATATTGCAGGCAGCTAATTAGCAAAAACACTAACTCTGGAAATTTGTAAGATGAATCACAGTTCCTTCCGGAGTGGTTGGAAGTCGGTGGGATTTAATTCAGCCTCTTACGTAAATGTCCTTGTAGCAATGTTGACAGTATGCCAATCCAAGAGCACAGCAGACAAAGAGAATCCAATGCATATTATACATTATTTGCTTCCTTTATTTGAGCTTTCGTCTTACAGTAATCAGTCGAAAATGTAAAACTTCTTCCAACAAATAACTTTTTATAAAGGATTAATGTTGCAGCTTGCCTGTTCCTGCTTTTCTGCTTAAAGGTTCATTTTAAATGTACTGTTTGGAGAGAGAGAAACAGAGAGAGCAACCAAACCAATATATGGCTCAGCTGTGCCATGTTTGTCATTAGCCCTTTAGATCATTCACAAACACCTCCCATCCTGTATGGGGCCACGCTATTCGAGTTCTCCACCTGCTACATACCCTACCATTTGTTCATCTGATGCAGGCTAGACAGCCATCCAACTAAATAAGAATGCCATTTTATTGTTTAGGACTGTTGACCATCTTGCAGCATATGGTTCAACATTTCAAAGCTTTTCATAACAGTATGTTTACCAAAATCAACTCAAATTTGTATTTTAGCTTATTTACCTTGTTCTCTTGTGCATTCGTTGTATTATCTTCATTAAGGGCTTTATCATGATCAGAGTCATGGTGGATGCCAACTCTGGCAGTAATACACCCTTAACAATCCCAACTGATCGTAGCGCACCACACGTGCTCAATCACATCTAGGGGTGATTTAAAGTCACCAGTCCACCTATTGAGAATTTTAATAAGTGGGGAAAAACCCTAGCACATGAAGAATTCTTGAAATCTCATGCATACAGTTACCTGAGTTTATGATCAAATCAAAAATCCTGTAGCTATGCAGCAACATTCCTACTTCTACATTATTTGGCATTCCTATCACCATTGAGCTCACAGGTACAAATATGTCTCTTTTTTGTTTAGATGTTACAGTTGATCCTTGGCTGAGTTGGGAATCAACTGTGATTGTTTCTTCGGTTGGTTGTTTTAAGTTAGTTTTTATAAAAACAATTTAATATATTGCCAAAATATAACTTTGTTTGGTTTTTAACTTACATTAAATAGTTTTACTAACATTATGTAAATGTTAAAAACATACTTTACAGTAAATACACCAAATGTTGCAGGAGGCTACAATGAAGTATTTATTGATACAGGCACCTAACTGATTATGTAAATAATTACGTGTGTATTTAACATAATATTTAAAATGTTCAAATTTTGAAGGCATAACAATAAAAAGGTAAATCCTGATCTTTTTACGTAACAAAATTTATGTCACACAGATTCTGTGTTGTCCAGGAGATAAATAATATCCATGTGGCAGAATTACATTGCTCATGTAGAGAATAAAAAAGAATGATAGAGAAAGAAATAGTGGGACTTGTGGAAGTCCAGTCATTGGAGCATCCCAGAGGGCAGATGCAATTTTCAGCTCTAGTGAGCCATCTCTAGGAACAGTTAAAGTCCAAAAGGCCATCAAACTGGCCTCTCAGCTCCAAGTCATCCATCCAGTCATTCACCATCAACCAGAGCTACAATTTGCACAAGAAATCAGAGAAACTTATTAACACTGACAAGGAGGAATAGAAATAAAGTACAAGGCTGCAACGTATAAACAATAACGATGTTTATATTTAAGTATTTTGAGCTCGAATGTGAGCCAGAGGTGAGATCGTAAGAGTGAGAATGGCCTCTGTAACTAATGTTGTGTTATGCCTACTCTGCCTAGGGCTTGTGCAAACTGCTACACACAATCACACACTGACACCAAACAGAGTGCACAGCTGGGTGCCTGCATGGTAAATCCATAAATGACGTCTGCTTGCGATATCATCTTGCGCCACACAAGCCTTCAGGGGAGATAAAGAGAAAGAGAGGAATGCAGAATGTTATAGGAGTCAAACTGATTTACATGCTCCCGATTGGAACAAATTTGATCTCATCATATATAAGATCTTTATGTAATAGTACACTCTTTCTTTGATCAGTTTCCATCTATATATTAATCCTGAATTAATATAGCTGAGATCACTGCTCAGCTCAAAATAACACCACCATGGGTACCAAAGGAAACCTAGCGGAACCCCAGGTAGGATACAAGGAGAACATGTGAATTTTACACACAACCAAACAGAACCACACTATCCTTTAAATTAACTTGTAAAATATTTATTTTTTATATAACACTCAGTATTTCTTCTAGTCTGAAAACATGAGATGACATCTGCCAAATTGTGAATTGGTCCCACCTGTAATTCGCAGCTGCGACAGTCAGAATTAAATTCGTTTTAGCGGTCCCATTTCACAATTTAATTCAGCAGCCACAAGTCTCATTAAAACAGTTGTGACAACATTTATTTCTACCACTTTAAATTTATATTGCAGAGGAATACTATGATAAGGAACACACTGGTAATTAAATGCACATCATTATACAAAATTCCCCTTTTAGGGGAAATGATTAATTAAGCAATAGCAGTTTATTAAAGTGTGTGTAGAATTTCCATGAAAACAGTATACTTCCCTGGTTAACAAACAATACTGCAAGGATTAAATAAGAAGAATTGAATATGTATTCAATAATGCTCCAGTTACTAACTAGCTATTAACTAAGCAATATTAACTACAGTTCACGAACGCCCCGGAGTATGACCAAATCGGTTTACGACCCAAAAGTTTTTCTAAAATTGTCTCTGTTCACTAACACCTCTTCGGAACAGAACCCAGAAACCTCCATCCCAAGCTGCCGCTATCAGCTGAACCAAGGCATGAGTGCATCGCCCAGCATCGGCTTTGCTCAGTCCGCAGTCGCGGATCGCGCACATGATAAAATGTTTTTGTATTTCAAGCACAGAAGAAATGAATGTCTCTGGATTTTTAGATTTGTAGTGAAATCGGCTGCCACGTACGAACCAGACAAGAAACAAAAAAGAGAGAAAACTCCTGAAGGAGAATTACCCTGTGTTATTATGGAGCGCTGGAAGGGAACACTAACCTCCTCCCTGTCCATCTTTCTTTCTTCCATTTAGTCTAAAAAGTGGTGCGTTAACAGTACATGTAGAAATAAAGCGTGCGCTCTCTCCTGTACAGTTTATATTTATATTTAGTGCTGTATTATTTTTGTATAATTAAGGCTTTTTCATACATTTTTTAAAATATTTTGTGATATAAACAAAATACATCTAATTTAAGTATAGTTCATTGTGACAGAGAACGGATTAATTCTATGAACATGTATTCCCATGAAAAAAAATTAATCGCATTACAACCAGAACTTGGGAAATTAAGTTTGTAAACCGAGGTTCTACTGTACTGGATATCTACATTACCCTTGCAGAACTACTAGCTAAATTTGCCTCTTTACAACTAACCAGTGGTTCTTTACTAGGGTGCACCGATTTAACATCAGTACATGAGTATCGCTGCTATTCACCTTGTTAACTGTCATCAATTTATCAGCAAGTAAGTTTCTGTTGCGTCGCATCAATTTTGCACTGGCTATATTGCGTTTGTAACAGTAGCCTGACTGAGACAACAGTAGCATACCTAGCTGCAGGTTTGGGAAAGACCAATAGCTGGCACTATTATACCACCTACTGTAAAACAGCTCTCTTTGCCATGACATTCTAACAGGGCATGCTGTAGTGAGGAAGAGCCAGGAACCTCTGTCTGTGTATGGATTTTGACCATGTACCTTTTTTCCTGACAAAATAAAACCACCCAAGTCCAGTATCCATGACACTACCTTCACTATGTCATACATGGCATACAACAATCTTTCCCTATACCATCTGTTACTGAGGAGGTTACAACTCCTCTGTACACACATTTGATGTTTACCATAAAAAAAAGAGGTTAATCTTGCGGCATTATATGGCATTATTGTGGATGTTGCAACAATGCTGTAACCAAACAAACAAAAAAATAGATATTGGCCATTCACAAAAAGTTAATTTTAAACATTAGTATCGTTATCAGTCTATAATTTCACAATTTCGCAATCAGTGCATCCTTATTAATTACTAATCACATAGTAAAATGAGTTTTTTATTATTATTAAAAATGAGTTTATTGTCAATGTAATGGTACAGTACCTTGGCATACAAATTTAATTCATTCTGGAGGTGAGTCCTTAAGGCGAAAATTCATGTTGTGAAACACATTTTCCCATAGGAAATAATGAAAATGCAGTTCCATTCAAGCCACCCAAAATATTATTAATATTTTCAATTTCCAATACTATAATAATATTTTTTAATCTAAAAACAATTCAAGCATTTAGAAAAGACATGTAAACGAGATAAAATATGAAATAAATAGACATTAAACCTCACTTTACCTGCTTTAAAAACTAAACTGAAAGTTGCTCCCCTTTCTTCTTGCTACCGTCCTTGCTAACTTTCTTGGGACCCATAGTGCTATGTCTTTACTACATATTGGCAACAAAAAAATAATGTCAACTCACTTTGCTTGGCTTTCCACTCACGTAAACAAGTTTTGAACGGCTAACACATACGCGCAAATCAGTCAGCATTCAGTTCCACACGGTTCGTTCACTCATAGGTCGAAAATGTTTTGTATGCTTTCTTAAGCAAAAATTTCTGAGGTGGTGTGTTCGTATTCCGAGGTAGTACCGCTGTAGAAACAAAAGTTGTTGTGCCGCTTCTATTGACTCAGCAAAGAAACAGAAGATAATCAACAATAATCTACTATAGTACAGGCTGCAACCCAGTAAAAGATATTCTTCATTCGCTTAATTTTTTTTTATGTATTACATTTAATATTACTTTATGTTAATAATTATTTTTTTGTTTTATGTTTTTCTGCTAAATAAATTGTGAATAATTCAAATTTTGGAAAATCCTCAACAAGACAGAGTTTACAATCCGAAACAGTAAACACTATGTAGCATTGTCCTCCCTCAACGCCTCCTAGGTTTCCTTTAAACAAGGTCAGTTGACCCCGCTGTGTCAGGGATTCTCCTCGCGATTTGGAGGTCTCGCGAGAGTATACTACTGAACCAAAACACTATATCAGTGTGTTTTTTATGCTTTACATTGTATATTGGTGTCAAATGTGTGTAAGACTCACTTTGTCTGACTTACACATGAATCCGACTTGCAAACATGCTCCCGGGACAGAACTCATTCATAAGTCAGGGACTTACTTACAGTATTTTGAATGAATCTTGATCTGGCAATTCTATTCCACTCTTTCTTACACTCTTTCTTCCTCTCTTGAAGAGGTTTTTTGGGGGGGATTTGCGCTTTGGGTTGTTATTATGCTCGAAGGTGACATTTTTCTGTCTAACAGAGGCCTGTGGGTTTTGTGTCAAACTAGAGCTATCCAATAATAAATCTTGACCACAGCACCAGTCTCATGTTGCAGCCACCAACCATACTTTATTGTCGGTTTGGTGTTCTTTGGTGATATTGCACTGTAAGGTTATAAAGTTTTTATAAATTGCACTGAAAGGTTATAATGTTTTTAATTATTCCTAAAGTGTTGTGCATATGCCCCTTGGTTATGGTGCTTGGAGGGTTGTGTTTTGTTTTTATCTTGTCTTGTCTTGTCTTGTCACTGGGAAAATACATGAGATTGTTATGCAGGAAGTGACCGGTACTTGGAAGATATTTCTGCTCCTCCTTTAATGTTGCTGAAGGACTCTTGGCAACCTCCCTAATAAGTGTTCTTCTTGTAATTATGTCAATTTTGTATGGATATTTTGTTCTTGGTAATGTTACTGAAGCAGCCCATTTCTCCACTTGTTGATGATGGCCTTCAGTGTTTTCCTGGAACTTTCAAGGTACAATTCTTTTGTTCCCTTGTCCTGATCAATACCTTTTAACAATACTTTCTAAGCTCTGTGATCACCGTGGTTTCAGAAGTCAGATAAAATCAAGAAGATGGCAAAGAAATCGGAAAGAACCCGCTGTTTTTAATTCTGGACAGAGTAATGTGCCCCATTATAAATGTGCAGTTTCAACAACAGTGTGTTAGACTTTATATTCACTGTAACCATGGAATTACAGTACTGAGGCTTGTATGCCAATGGCTTATAATGTTTACATGTTTAAAAACCTTTTTCCTTTAAATTATGTAGAAGTTCACTGAATTACAATAATACAGTTTTCATTTATAGCCATTTATTAAAGTTTGTAATAAATCTTTATAAGTTTGTAATAAATCTTATACAGTTTTCAGCAATTCAACAGAAATAATTGTTTTATATTTGTTTATATGCAAAACAAGCCATTAGCCAACATTTAGACATATTCTATCTTAATAAGTACATGGTGGGGTAGTGATTAGCACTGTGGCCTAACTTCTCCCCTTGCTCGTTGCGTTTTCTTTGGGTACTCCGGTTTCTTCCCACAGTTCCCCAAATTGAGCGTAGTGTGTGTGTGCGTTGCAATAGATTGGCTCCCCGTCCAGTGTGCACCTCGCCTTGTGCTCAAAGTCTTGTGGGATACTGTAGGTTACAAGTGTCAAGAACTAACCTGGATAGACCAGAAGACGTAGCTTTAGCGGTTAGCCCTTTGTAGCGTGGATGGTAAACCCAAACGCGGAGTAACATGAGTAGGCAGGATAACCACGCGATTTGTTTTAAGGACTCTCACAAAAGGGGAGCAAGGGATAAACACAATTTAACGATAAACACAATTTAACGATAAACACAATTTAACCCGCGCCCTATAAACACACACTCAATCTGAAAGCGAACCCAAGAAAAGTGAGTACTCACGAAATAGCTGGCAAACAGTCTGAACTGACATGGGCGAACTCAATGACTGAGCGATGTGATGCGCAATCTTGCTTCCTTTTATGCTTCCTGTGTTGTGACTGTACTACTTCCGGGTCCTAGTGCCGGTCACGGAGTGAGTGTGTGTGACAACAAGCCCCCAGCGACCTTGTACAGTATAAGCGGGATAGAAGATAAATACATGAATTAGTACTGGTAATCCTAGAAGGTTATAACCATACACATACAAAATAAATCTACCTTATTTTAATGTGTTGTTCGACATATTGTAATCATTTTAGAACTTGAGTTAGAAACAGAGCTAGTTAAAACAGATTCCATTTGTGTGTGCATGAAAGGCACTTGGCACATTCAGGCACTTGGACTATTGCTAAGGCACTTATTAGCTTATTATATGGATGTTAAGGCTTCCACTGAAATGAGCTATGGGAACACAGCTCCATGTCCTGCTGTTACAATAGCACTAAATAACTCTTACTGCCCCTGAGAGAATCCTACATGCTGACATGATGAGAGGACAAGGAAGGAACAAGTGATAAAAGAGAAATTGCAATGTAATGTGCGCAGAAGTGTGTTAGTATACAAAGGCTAGGTTTACTGTGTGTGCATGCCTAGTGTACACTACATGTATTTAAATATGTTTAGTTCTTATTCAAACCTTACTGCAGGCACAGATGCACTGTAATTGAGCAAGTTCCTCCCTTCTTACTGCCTGCCTAAAGTCAGAATTATTGTGCTATTATTCTTTTTAAAGCATAAATTGCTGGAGCTTTGTGTGTTTTGTACAACTGCATATTCAATGTTGTGATTAGGAATTTCTCGCACTGGATAAGAGTGAATTGTCTATAGCTATTTAGAGTATAAAAATGGGTTGCAGAAAATAATTTTTGAGAAATTGAGAGTGGGTGCATGGAGTAAGTACCATGATTGCTGCAAAGACAGCTCCTCAGGCCAATTCTTCTTCCACATCATAATTATACCTGCCTTCTCTGTCTGATTCAACTGGATCCAGTAAAAAAAAATGTGTTCAAACACTTTTCTGAATCTGACACTCAATAGCACAACACACTATTTTAGAACACAAATTCTGGCATGTTCTTATAAATTACTATAGAGGTTTATCATGTTTCCGCACCCAAGATGCATGGCCAAAATCAGTGACGTGTCTCATTCAGAGGACTATACACGCTTCTTGGCAGTCTATACAAACCCAGACAGTACATCAGAAGTATACAATAACTGCAGTTAATGATTTCACACAAATATATCTGTCTTCCTAATGTTTCTGTGATTATACAGTATAGTCTCAGATAGAAGAGTAAACTATGGTGAAAGTGTAAGGGTACTTCTTTTGATATACATCATGTATGTATATTTTACTCAGGAGTTACTTTGAATAATTATTAAAAGTATATAAGTGCTTCTTGCTTTACTATGTTTACCCTTTGAGGTAAGAAGTACATACTGCACAAACAACAAATACAGATTTGTAAAACTACATAAAACACCCACACACAGTTGATCCACTACAGTATATAGTACTTTAGATGATTGTGATTATTCAATGTCTTATTATCTCAAAAATCCTTAAATGGTTGTTTATGAGCTGTACCATGTGCTAGTATGCTTGAGGAACTTTTTTAATCAAAATAATCAACCCAATGGGCCATACTGTAAATATTTTGTTTATTTTGTTACAAATCAAAAATACAAATTAAAAAACACCTTTGCACAATATAAGATTTTGTTCAGCTGCCTTTTGCATTAATTACAGTAAGCAATGTTGTGGCCTGTTCATGTGTTAAAATATTTCCACATTCTCCCGTTGCCCCTGGTCATTCATTATATTCATGTAGTCAACTGATTTCATTTTATTGCCACACGACATTGCCTAGACCTGACCAACTGATGCAACCGTCCAGAGGTTTATACAGTGGGCGTTATGTATGATGGTACTGTATGATACCCTGACACCAGTGTTGGGGGACGTTAACTTTTAAAGTAACTAATTACATTACAAAATTACTGTCATTAAAAAGTAATCAGTTACATTACAGCGTTACTTTCTGATAAAATTAACTAGTTAGAGTACTTTTCCACTGCAGAAAATTAAAACTCCCATGTGATTCCTCATGCATGTTGTTTTAGTCAAGACCTTTATAATTATTCTACCATCATCACTCAGTGAAGTTTGGGCCATACTATCTCACCTACGCAGTTTCGCATTGGGTGGGGTGGGGCATTGATTGGGCGCGTTATCGGCGTTATCGGTTATATTGGGGGGGGGGGGGGGTGGCTTTTTGGATGCCTTTAACACACAAACAAACGGATTGGGAATGACTGCTGTCTGGCTCACGGATTACATAAATTGTCTGAATAATGGTTTTCTTTTGTCCACACAGTTGTTTAGTCTTGTAAGTTCTCACCCTGTAAGTTCTCATCATCTCGAATGTGTATGCAAATTCTCTTACTTTCACTATTAAACAGCTGTGAACTCTACTGTCCATTTTTCATGATGCTACTTTACCAAGCTCTCAA
The DNA here is from genome assembly GCA_030014365.1 of Clarias pachynema. Lineage (NCBI taxonomy): Eukaryota > Metazoa > Chordata > Actinopteri > Siluriformes > Clariidae > Clarias > Clarias pachynema. The sequence continues at coordinate 27,087,231 of JAQMYL010000012.1, forward strand.
GTGGTTGCCTATTCATGATGTCTTTTTCTGAGTACAAGAGACTCAGGAAAAGATGTGCCAATAAGATAGGAAGCTGATGAGGGAGAGCCAAAAATAATCCACACTCTGGCTGTAGAATTCTTTTTAATTAACTTCTATAAAAAACAAATACATAATTTTTTTACATAATCTCCTTGCTTTTCAATCCATCTGTCAACAAGCTTTCGTATTCCCTCATTAAAAATATTTAGGCTGAACTGCAAGCCATGCACCGCTGTCTTCACTTCTTCATCAGGGAATAGGGCTGCTTTCAGGGAACCTAACAGATAAAAGTAGGGGTGTCAAAAATAATTGTTTCTACGATGCATCGCGATACAGATGAGGACGATTCAGTATCGGTTCAGTAATAGACCATAACCGATTATAACATACTGGCGCTTTTCTGACGTCATTTGCCACAAACGTGCTTTGTCGCAGTAGAATACAATGGCTGAGGGAGGCGGATCTCGAGTGCGAGTAATTAAAAATGCTCCAACTACTTTAAAAAGCCGACATCTTTTACGATATTACGGCTTTTATGAACAACCCGGTAAGCACGACCTGGAGAAGACACACGCTGTGTGTAAATCATGCCACGCACAAATAAAAAATGCAGGAGGTAATACCACTAACTTGAGAAACCATGTTAGCCGTTTTCACCCTGAGCTGTTAACGTCCGTCAGTGCTAAGGTGGACCCAGCTCAGCCAAAAATAGATCAAACGATATCAACGTTGCCGCCCAACTCGGAGAGAGAGGACACACAGTACGGCCCTTTTCTGTGGTGGAAAACCCCGGGTTTCGCCACCTGTTAAATACTCTGGAGCCGCGGTATAAGATATCAGATAAAGATAAAGATGTAGTGCTTGTGACAGATAATGCGTCGAACATGATCGCTGCAGCTCAATTCGGAACATTCCCTCACG
>JAQMYL010000012.1:27094695-27107318 GCA_030014365.1 Clarias pachynema
GGGCCTTGCTCAAGGGCTCAACAGTGGCAACTTGGCGATGCTGGGGTTCGAACCCCCGACCTTCCGATCAGTAACCCCGTAACCCACAGCCTTAACCAACTGAGCCACCACAAAAACATGTGGAACTACCTTTAATATGCTAAAACAAATAATAAATCAAGTGATTTTTATAATAAGATTATTTCTGGTCATTTTACAAATGTCCAGTTTGTAATAATCTTGCTTTATTGTCAGATATTTATGCTCATTATAAACATTTATTTCTTACAAAAATGCAAAATGGCACAGTAGTTAGCACTGTTGCCTGGTGGGTTTAAATTTTGCCTTCAGTCTGTCTTGATGGAGTTTGAAGGTTTGCCCCATGTTTTGCAAGTTTCCTCCAGGTATGTCAGTTTCTCTCCACAATCCAAAGACATGAACTGGAGGTGGACATTTTGAGCTCTGTTTTCAAAGTGCTCAAGGGGTGTGAGTGGCTGTGCACCTGTGCCCTGTAATGGGTTAGCACCCCAACCAGATTGTTCTTTGCTTTGTGCCCTGAGTTCTTGGATGAAAATTAATGAGTGAGTAAATGCAATAAATTATATTTAATTAAAAAAGAAAAAAATGAGTTGTTATTGTACCTAGAAGCGAAAACAGAACTGCACCAATTGCTATAAAGGGCAGGATTTTCACTGCCCCACACTAGCTCTATAAATATTTTCAGTGGAAGAACAGCAGAATTGGTATTGACTAGGTTGCCAAATTGGTCTAGTTTAAAAAGAGCTTGCTTTGAATATATGTCTTAGATATGCAGAATCATTTTTATTATGAGATATAAAGCAAAAATTATGAAATAGATAATGTCCATCAAAACATCAGACGAAAAAATATATAAAATAGTTGTTCCAGAATGGAATGGCTAAGAAAAATGTCCATGTCCAAATATTTAAGCTAATTCCAGGGTTTTGAAGTGGTTTTTATGCTGTTCATTTTTATGACTATTTTGCAGAAACTCTGGTTAATGATAATACCTTAAATTCATCTGAACAAATTTATGTCTAAAATGTTTCAAATCATGCTGTGGTCTGTACACTGGACTACATTACCATTTTGTTTTATTACTAAATTCACGCAACAGTAAGTGTGATAAACTTTTATTCTGTTTAAGGCAAAAACTATATTAAACGTTGTCCTGCCACACCAAAAACTACAATTCTGCTATCTTTCTACTATTCACACTGCCTCTATCTCTGTAGTGTCCAATGTGTCCAAATGAACACTTTAATCTGTAGTGCTAACAAAGGGCACAATTATCACCCTGGTTCTTTTCCATCCCATTCATGTGGCAACTCTGCTCTGACAGAGTGACTTAATAAGTGGGAGAGAATGTAAAAGCTGAGGGAGTAGTCCAGTAGATTGAGTGTTCATAAGTCTCTATGTTTACCTGTCTTACACACACATACACACCACTCTTCTGTGCTCCTGATGAGGAATGGGTCTGATATCCAATCCAACAGAGCCCAGATAGGGGGAGTGTTACTCTAAGTGTTCAACCGAGCAAGAATTTTTTCCACGAGTAACTCTCTGCCCACTCTTATTGTATCTCTTGCACCATGACCTGTGATGTGCAAACACATCCTTACATGGTGTCTGTCATATTCATTATGACCATTCTGCCTGAGCAGAACTAAAGTGGAGTGTGTGATACTTTGTAGTGGTATATGACAGTAGACAGCTGCTTGCGATTGTTGTGTGAGTGATGAGACGTGCACAGGGAGGTGGTTGGCATTTGACGGTGATCTGCAGACCCCCTGTCAGGTATGGCTTTGCTTTGTGTGCTGCATTTGGCTGATAAGACTTTGTTCTGCTCTCAGAAGCAGGGAGGAAGAAAGAAAGAAAAAAGAATGAAAGAAAGAAAGAAAATCATTGAGCCTCTCTGTGTGATACTCAGATCTCAGGGGCCTTGGCAGGAATGCGATTCCATATACACTGCTGTGTTTCTGGCGTTTACACATACAGGTGTGTGTGTGTGTGTGTGTGTGTGTGTGTGTGTGTGTGTGTGTGTGTGTAAGAGAGAGACTGAAAACCAAGAGAACTCAGAAAGTCTAGAGAAGTGAGTTTACGAGTTATTCCTTAAATCAGCGTAATATAATGCAAATAACAAAAGGGCTTAGTATGCTGCAAGAGGGTGCATGTTAGCAAGTGGCAATATCTTACATTTATCTATCTATCTATACTTTCTTATTATGATATCGTTATGAACATGAATCAAATATGTTGATTGCGTCTTTCCAAGTCTGCCAATTTACTGGAAGATCATTTTACGTCTTTTTAGAAATAATTGGATACAGAAATTATCTGGCAAAGAGCCAAGACAGTGTCAAGTTGGAATTAGTAATAATGTAAAATGCTTAACTAAAATGCTAAAAATAACTAAAATAATATTGTATTTGGTTTAGTGTAATATTATAACAGGAAATAGTAAATGCATATATTTGATTTTATTCAAGATATTTTCATTTGCTGAGATGGCATTGTCGGCAGTACACAAATATTTTTAAAACACGTATTTGGCTGTAAGTTTTTTTAAAACTTAAAAAAATAAAAAACTAAAATAATTGGCTTTATGGAATTCATTGGAATCCTTCAGTAATTTTAAATATATTTAAAAAAATTTCCAGCAGGATTTTGTTTATATACTGCCTGGTGCAAAGTATTTCAGGAGCAGTGTTACAAAACTCTGGTTTTTAATTTAAAAGACTCTCAAAAGAGTTAATTACTACCAACCAACATCAAGTGCCTTAATTTATTTTTTCCTTCTATTATGAGTTTAAACCATGACCATAAATGTTATCACTGTGTTTTTCTTTTTTTGTGTCTGTGGTTGGGTGGATGAAAAAAAAAAAACAGAATTCTTTTTATTTTATTCATTCATTACTTCCATACAAAGATCCTGATAGATTTGCATAGCAGTGGATCTTCAAAAATACACTGTCCTTTATTTGTGAAACAGGAAGAGTGTGTATAGATGTACGAGCAGCTAATCTCTGGAGGTCTGGGTATCTCACTCATCTAACTGCGCATAAAAATGAAGGAGATTTGTTTTGGCTGTGTGTGTGTGTGTGTGTGTGTGTGTGTGTGTGTGTGTGTGTGTGTGTGTGTGTGTGTGTGTGTGTGTGTGTGCATGAGACTGTGTTAGTGTGCTGCCGTGTGCAAGGAGTTATATCCTGATAACAATAATGTGTGCAGAAAAAAAATTTCTAAACTTTCTTAAATAACTTTCAATGCATCCGACAGTTAGTAGGACACAATGTGAATTACTCAGATACTGATCAGCACTGAGAGGAAATATCACACACAGGGGCAATTTCACACACATAAAAATGGGTGCCAAAGACACACTGCGAGAGGTAAGGCAACAAACAAACAAATGAAACGAGCTTGCTCAAACACATGATGTACGACGCATTTAATTATTTGTATATTCTTTCTTTTTTATATAAGGTTTTATAAATGTCCACCTACTCTGCATAGATGTATTGTACAATACGTATATAAAGCATGTGTTGATTGCCGGACTGACTCTAGAGTATCGATTGTGATGTTGGAGCATCTGTCAGTGGAAACAAGGGATAATTGGACTTGAAATAAAAAAAACTGAAGACTTTAAAGCCTCACAGACAGGCTGAGGTTTTAATTATCGAGCCAGAAAGAGAGATCATGATGACAGAAAATCATAAACATTATAACTAATTGTTGTGTACAGTCAAAACAAATAGAAACACATGAACTGGTGTGAGTGTGTATTGAATATCTTTTTTTCTTCTTCTTCTTCTTCTTTTTTGCATGGAGTTGGATTTAAATAAACCGGTAAGGGTTGTCTGTGAACTGTTTTTACAAAGTCATGCCAGCTTTGCCTGTGAGCAAGACAGGAAAAGGCAAGAAAAACCTTCAAGCTAATAATTAAAAGAGCATATAAATAAGCACACAGACTTCTTCCTCAGGGAGTGGGGCGGAATGAACCCACAAATAAGGGGGGGGGGGGGGGGATATATATATATATATATAAAGCAGAACGTCTCCTCTAAAGAGCATTAGAGAGTAGCGTTAGTGTAGGAGGATATGTGTATAAAATGCACTTCCTATGTCTGATGTACATACTAAACTCTTTATGTTCCCTGGCTGAAGTGTGTAGATCCTCATTGTGCCTCACCTTCACTGTAGGTTGTGAACTTCAACTGGTAGAAAAAGTAGTTTGTTAACATTTCAAAGCTTTCCACTGTACATATATACAGTATATATATATATATATATATAATGACCGTACTCTATAGTTTGGCACAGTTGCTGTAAATACATATTTATGATTTATATGATTGTCTCCTTCTTGACCCTTCTCAGTCTTCCCTTCTTTAACTTGCCCTCCTGTTTGTACATTGTGTCATGGTAATGATTTATTCAAGGAAACAGAAACTGAAATTTGGATGTTTAGAAAATTATAAATGATATTATAAAATGAAATACCTGAAATTTACAATGTATATTGTGCTATACTCTTTTGGAGAAGAATTCTATCTAATAAAGATATAAGAGTCAGCCTGGTTTGTATTGTTATGCATGTATGCATGAAATGAATAAACATTTTGAACTGCCCTATACTAGTAAGACAAAATTATACAATTTAATTAATAAAAACTCAGAGTTTTTGAACAGTAAAGTACAACGAGCAGAATGCTGGATTGTAGAGGAATTTATTTCTTGTGAAACTGAGTAAGAAGGAGCAGAAATATGATAGATAGATAGATAGATAGATAGATAGATAGATAGATAGATAGATAGATAGATAGATAGATAGATCTTACAAATATTTAAGCTGGTTTCACACTTAATTTGGACACACTGCAAAAAATCTGATTATTACATGACAATTAAAAGTGTGATCAAACATTTACAGTAAACCAAATATACGATTATTAGACTAATTTCTACACCTTGTTACTAATTGAAATAGCTTGAAACAGTCTTGTTCTGTTGTAGCATCACTTATAAGGAATGTTCAAGTCAAACTAGGACTTTTGAATGTGCAGGATAACTCTCACAGTTCTGATGTACCCTTATTTCTCTATATAATCCCCAGCTACACTAATGCAATTACCCAGCATTTCAATTGTGCTTGGATTCTATCAACATAGAAAGTTTTTTCAATACTGGATGGATATACCATGATCAGACTAAAACCTGATCATGTTAGGTTTTTGATATATTTCTAAAACCCTGGCCTTCTTGGAACTACTTTAATGACCCAAACATATGGAAATTACACAAAACAAGATTAGGACTGTACGGGGGATGTCGAAATGACTCCCAGCTGAGTTCCTGTAATGTACAAGTGGTGTTTGTGAATGAATGTGTGTACAGTTCCTATAGACAGATGCCTCCTCTTCTGTACGTTATCCATCGGTTTACAAAGATCAGGTGTTCTACACGCCGAATGTTGACGGGAACAACTGCAATGGGCTCTGAGCCACCTCAGCCAGGATCCCCATTCACGGACATACAGCATTCTTTAAGGCTTGCACTATTCAAATGTTTTGCTAAAGCTAAGCATTTCATCACTGTACTGTGCTTGAAGTCTTCAGTTTTATGTCTTAATTTACAAGAAATTTTATTATAAGCCTCTGTTTAACTTGAACACCCCTTTTGGAAAAAGAAAAAAAAAAGGTAAATTATCTGCAAAAACTCTGCAAACATTGTATACTGTATTTGATAGGCCATTTTTAATAATAATTCACTTTATTAAACAAAAATAAGATTATTACAGTAAGTCTATTTCTAGAATTTGTTTCTCCTTTCAAGCTTGAAATTGTCTTGGGCTATTGGCAAATGATTTAACTAATTTCAAGCATTTATTTCTAGAAAAAAGCTAAACAACCAGTAGAATAATCAGAGTGCATGATTTAGCTTGTTTTATTCCCTATTATATATATATTTATATTTAAACCTCTACAAATCACCTACAGTTCTAGGGGGAAAGGGAGGATTTTTTTTTTTTCCATTTCCATTTTTTCATGTCCTTCCATTCCTGTGCTGCTACTGCCACCCCTGTCTCTACCATCTCAGAGCAGAAAAATACAGGGGAAGGGTGACGGTTATTTCTTTTTTCACCTCTACTCCAGCGGGGCTTACTCTTTCTTCTTCCCACTGCGCTTCGGCTTCAGTGAGCCTGTAGAGACACACAAGACTGGATCAGTCTCCAGCAACACAAACACAATAAGATTCTGGCATGTCTGATGTGGCAGGATGGAAAAAAGGAGACTGCCGTGCTGCGGTACCCCAGTGCTGGATTGCTTTAATGAATGTAATCTTTCAATGCCTTGGTGCAACAGCCGCAGGAAGAGCACGGCTTTGTTTCCTTTCACTGGTGATGGGGGTCAGTCCACTTGCGGGTGATGAAAATAGAATTGAAGGGAACAGGGTGAGGTTTGTAGTAATTAAAAAAGATTAGCGACATGTTGAGGTTGTCATACGTAATGACAAAATAACAGTTATCCCATCAATCCCTATTCTCTTACTTTTTCCTGTACCTGTATCCTCTTTTTCATGTTTCTGCTTGCCAGTGATCAAAAAGCTCATTTAGAACTGATTCACTTTAGAGCTGAAATTCTGTAAACTTGTACTTTTCTTATCAAGGTCCTATATTTGAATTTGTATAAAAACGGTTTATTTGGCACATACTGTACAAAGCAATACACAATAAGATATGAAGTGAAATGCTAGACAGTGCATAGCCATAAATACCATAAATATACATGTGCTGGCCAAGCACATGTATATACTCATATTTTTAATATTAAGTACTTATGATAGATTTATATATATATATATACAGTGCATTAGTGTATCAAAAAAATTTTCTGCCATAGCATAATTAAAAATGTGAACATCTCTTATATTCTAGATCCATTACATGTACAGATAAAGATAATACAGTATCTCAAAATATTTGAATATTTCATTTCAAGTGTGAGTAAATTACTATTCATACAGTATAATCAATGGTCAAACCAATATGGTGACATGTGTGCAACATGAGGTGCACACATGCTGTGGTCTTCCCAGTTTTTTTTGGTAGTTATTACTCTACTGACTGCAAGCTTATTCACTCAGAATAATGCATTTCTTATAGCTGACAAGCAGTGTTAGACATCAGCTGTAGTTGCACAGATTGCATATTAAGCAACTATTAAGTTCCTCAGGAAATTGTCAGGACACCGTGGACTGCCGACCCACCTTTTCTAGCAGAGAGAACTCAGCCGAGAACGTAAACAAAGGCAGTGGAAGCAATGCGGTGTAAGAGCTAGGCTGAAGCTAAGCCCACACAGATTCTCCCAGCCATCAGTAGCTTCCTCACTAATGAGCTAAATCAGATCTATACTCACTTTGTCAAAGTCGACTGTCTCTCCAGATGTGTAATCAGCACTGAGAGGATTGTTAGGTAAGTAGTTGCATGTAAGGCTGCTGGTCCTGACAACATACCAGGTTTTCATTGATATCTTCAACCTGTCACCAGCCCAGGCTACTATACCTACATGCCTGAAGATATCTACATATTAAAGCATTTTACTGCAGCATGCTTGAATGGCTTTCACCTGGTTGTACTAACCCAATTATAATGAAATGCTTTGATAAACTGACATTTGCCTACTACCCAAATAAGTTAGAAGAAGAAGAAGCCTTTATTGTCATTATACAAAATACAATGAAATTAGGAGTGCAACTTCCAAAAAAAGTGTAATTTAAAGGACTATATAAATATAGAACAAAGCAGCAGACAGCAACATAGAGACAGATAGTGGAATGAGAAACATATTGGACATGTGGACTAAACCTGAGGTTCCTAAACTTAGACATAAACCAAAGTACACAAACGCAGCCCTAAGTAGAAGAGGCATGAGCTGCTGCATCTGTGTGAGCCACCATCTTAGCCATAATGGCATAATGATTGGTAGACAGAGGATGCCATTTCTACTACACTTCATTCAGCCCTCTCCCATCTGAACAATAGCAACACATATCTCAAAATGCTGTTCATTGTTTTTAGCTTTGCTTTAACCACATCATAAACACTACTCTGATCACCAAGCTCTAACGCCTGGGCTTCAGCCCTTTCTCAAAACCATCATCCGGCTGAACTGTACATTATACTGTTAAACTACATAAATCAGTTACCCTGAAATTCATTTCATTCAGAAACCTGACCTATTAGTCTGTATTTTTTATTATCCATATATACAGTGCATTTAGAAAGTATTATATACATATATACACAATGCTAGTTAAAAGTTCAAACACACCTTCTAACTCGATGGTCTTTCCTGATTTTTATTTCTTTCTGCATTGTAAAACATTTTTTTATGTTTTTTTTTTTTTTTTTTAAAGATATGCAATAATCTCCTTTAAACAGTTGATATTGAGACGTATCTTCCTTTGTAATGGCACTAATCTGAGCACTTAATAAATGACATCTTAGCCAGCGAAATTTTCTGGAATAGAACAAGACATTCTTAGTTTGCAATTTTAGAAACAAAATCAGTATTGTTCTGAATAAAATAAATCCAAACGTGTGTCCAAACTGTGTGTCTCATGTGTCTGTCCAAACGTTTAACTAATACTGTATATATACAGCTCCCTGAATGTGATTGGACACACACACACACACACACACACACACACATTTCTCTTTACATGCCGCCACGCAGCCAGGCTGTTCAGACACCCATCATGAACTGAACAGCTCCCGGCAGTTGCCTTCATTGCAAATGATGTTCTGATGGTCTGGAGATCTAGGGACTAATACCGCTTCTCATAATGTAAATTTGCATATCCCTTTGCTCTTTACATCTTACTGAGAGTATCTTTGGCCCTTGGGTTGCTCAGTCATGCACCGCTTGCATCAGTGCCTTCTTTAATGGAAGATCCTCAGAATAACTGTAACTTCTGGTCTTTCCTACTCGACAGAAAGATAATGCGTGGAATAGTTTGCGAGCAGTGCAACAGGAATTCGTCAGGGAAGTCGTCTCTGAGTGTGTGTACATGTGCATATAAGCAGTAGGTGTATTTTTTCACAGGGATTGCAAGGATAAGGATAGTGATTTAGGAACCAAGAGCGAAACTCACAAGAAACCAAGAGAGAATCTCCTGTGTTGTTGCTTTTTTGCATTTATTTTAGCAAATGATTTTAGAAATATAGAAGATACATTTCACATGCTAATATTTTGTCACATTCAAACAAACCATAATTAAATCAATACTGTTAATTTACCCTGATCCAGTAAACAAGTTACAGTAACTTTGTGTTGCAAGCTACATACTTCTCTTCTACATTCTACAGTATTAACTCTAACCAGCATTTCACAGTTCAACTTAGAAACCTGACAATTTAATTAATTTATTTATTTATTTAGTAAAAGTGGACATTTTAGCATGAGGCACTGCAAGGATTGACTCAAGTTTGGAGCTAGCTCCTAGTAGTCATTTAAGGAACTTCATGTTTTGGCCATTTTTTAAAGACCCAGAGGTTGGCCCTTTGACTCCACATTAAGTTGTAACACATACCCAAGCATGGATTATTTTCCTCAAAGAACACAACACTTCTCAGTAGACTGGTAAGTCAAGTATGTATATAAGGTGAACACAACATCCAATACACACAAACGTACGGCAACATCAGTACATGTTTTGACTATCTTAAAAGCAAGGCTAGATCTATAATTAGTCCACCTCTCTAAATAATTATAATAATCAGAGAGCATAAGAGAAGTAGGTAGAAGAGGGTCACAATGACCGGATGGATTACACCGGAGTGAAAAAAAAGAGAGAGACAAGTGCCAGTGATATCAATGATGTTTCATTTGTTCCAATGTATGCTTGGAATTGCATATGCACAGGCTGAAAAAAATGACCCCTCTGTTTTTTTTTTTAAAGTGGAATATGTTACAGAGAAAAGCAATTACATCCTACTCGTCTGCCTCTCCAGTTTCAGACCTATTCATACAAACCTTGTGATTGTCAAATGCCAGCTAGCAGATGTAAGAGTAACATTGTTTTTTTTTTGTGTGTTTTTTTTTATGGCACATAAATGATGTAGTGTAAAGAATTTTTTTTACATGTTTACCTTTTGCTATTTGATAATATTTTCATGAAATCATAAATATAAACTGTGGTGCCCACCAGAATTAATGGCATCTTTTACACAAAACAATGAAAATGATCAACATGTCCACTAAGCCTTTAGAATGAACCATGTATCTTTCCTAATAATAATAATAATAATAATATAAATTTTTATGAAAACATATATGTAATAAAATTAAATATGTAATAAAATATTTAAATAAATGCTTATACTGTATTGTACTGGATATGGTACCAACTATAAAATAAAAGGGCATTCAATACAAAGAAGTTGGTTGGTGACCAACCCAAATTATGTAATGTATCTGAAATACACATTTTCTTGTGATACCCATGAGTATTCTGTAAGGTAAGGCAAGGTTAAGGCTTCACAACAATGGAGTCAATTTAAATGATTAAAACATAACCAAAAGATAATTAAAATAGTTTAGATAAATGCATTCTGAGAGGTAAGTGTGTTTGTGTAATGATGTGATTAAACCCACCCTGTAGCTTGGTCTTTGTCTTGCCGCAGAGTTTACTGGCAGAGACAGTGAAGGGGCAGACAGCATGTGGGAAAGCCCGTTTCAGTGTTCCAGTCCGGTTCTTCTGCCCTGTGCTTAAATCACACTCACTCCATGACTGGAAATCATACTTGCATTCACCTGCATGGGAACACATACAGTCAGATATTTAAACTCTTGCTTAAAAGGGATAGATTTAAGCAGTATTGCAGAAATGTGCAGACAGTACTGTTCTGTTTTTAAAAGAATTTTACCTCACTTGAGATTTTAAGAACAAAAATGGTTACAAAGCAACATTCCATAAAGTACATGTAGATTTAGATCCTTAATGTGCAAGCCAGAGGCAAATCCCTGAGATGATATAAAAAAGAAACCTTAAAAGGAACTCAATAGGGAGCCTGTCATCTTCTGCAGGATGCCAGATTGTAGGATTATAAATCATTTCCTCATACACATTTGGAAGGGTAAAGACAAACTGTTTTAGGAAATAATGTTCACAGTGTGCATATTTTTAAAATACTGTATACATTGGATTTAAGTGTGCTCCTAGTTTTGCAAACTTGGTAACATAACAAGGGCATGAATAGAGATGAAGTCCTGTAAAATTAAGAATATATAAAATAATGTTACAAGGCAAAAATACAGACAGGTGACAAATGAAAACAAAATACTACTGTAAATAAACTACTGTGTCTTAAGATGTTCACAAGAATTTAGAAGAGCTTTAGTGAAGATTAATAAAGCCTACAAGTCTCTGAAATATGAACCTCAATCTTCTAAAAGATATTTCCTTATTTGGTGTTTTCATGATGGCAGTGGCAAGTGCTCACTAACACTCGCTCACTAACTCATTCTTCATACCTCTTATCCCGTACAAGATCGCAGGGGCCTGGAGCCTATCCCAGGGAACTCCAGGCACAAGGCATGTACTGTATATGTTGGATAAGGTGCCAATCCATTGCAGGCACAAAAGCACACACTCACTCATTCACACACTACAGGCTTTTTGGAAATGCAAATTAGCCTACCCTTAATGCCTTTGTAATGTCAGAGAAAAGCCAAGTACCCATAAGAAAACCCACCAAGTATGAGAACATGCAAACTCCATGCACACAGACCCAAGGTGGGAATCAAACCCTCGGCCCTGGAGGTGCATGGCCACATAATCATACAGACGTGAAAACTGAACCCCCATGAACAGGTTAGCTTCTCAGTAATAAAAATACTCAAAAATTTCTGAATTCAAATAAAAATCCCTCTTTCAACTGCATATAACTGTTGATCCATGGCACATGGCAAGATGCAAAAACCATGACTAGACTGTCAATATACTGTAAAATGTGAGCACAGGTGAGGGTATGGAGCTTGACTCCTTCAGACCATCAGCCCAGGGAGGGGCCTCTTGCTTCCAGTTTGAGTTTATTTGTTCTTACTCTTCCTGTTACTCCGAAGCCCTCTGTTGGTTGATCACTGCTTTTTTCACTGCTTGAAAATTATGAGATAAATGTAATGAGTCAGAATAAATTTAATGAATTTAACCTGCCAGTGGCCCTAAATTATAACAGATGCAACTTCAGATACAGTGAGGCAAATAAGTATTTAGTCAGCCATGAATTGTGTAGGTTCTCCCACTTAAAAAGATGAGAGGCCTGTAATTTTCATCATAGGTATCCCTCAACTATGATTTTTAAAGAATTTATTTGCAAATTATGGTGGAAAATAAGTATTTGGTCGATAACAAAATTTCATTTCAATACTTTTTTATATACCCTTTGTTGGTCAAACGTTTTCTGTAAGTCTTCACAAAGTTTTCACACACTGTTGCTGGTATTTTGTCCCATTCCTCCATGCAGATCTTCTATAGAGCAGCGATGTTTTGGGGCTGTCACTGGGCAACACGGACTTTCAACTCCCTCCAAAGATTTTCTATGGGGTTGAGATCTGGAG
>JAQMYL010000012.1:27116098-27129847 GCA_030014365.1 Clarias pachynema
AGCCTGGTGCAGGTCTACAATTTTGTTTCTGGTGTCCTTTGACAGCTCTTTGGTCTTGGCCATAGTGGAGTTTGGAGCGTGACTGTTTAAGGTTGTGGACAGGAGTCTTTTATACTGATAACAGATGCCATTAATACAGGTCATGAGTGGAGGACAGAGGAGCCTCTTAAAGAAGAAGCTACAGGTCTATGAGAGCCAGAAATCTTGCTTGTTTTTAGGTGACCAAATACTTATTTTCTACCATAATTTTCAAATAAATTCTTTTAAAATCCTACAATGTGATTTTCTTAGTTGAGGTATACCTATGATGAAAATTACAGGCCTCTTTCTCTTTTTAAGTGGGAGAACTTGCACAATTGGTGGCTGAATAAATACTTTTTTTTGCCCCACTGTATATGCCCTTGTTGAGTTTACCCATTAGTTTAGTTTCTATGTATATAATTTATATTGCTCACAGTGACACATTGATATAAAATATAATATGTGACATTATGATGCCATTAAATTGGATGGCAATTCACTGAATTATGATAATTACAATAATATTTGCCCTATCACATTTGTCCTATCACAAGATGCAATGGAAACCAATCCTGGCCATGAAAACAGACCAATTCCAAGTAACACTGTAACTGGCATCAAGCCTGATGAAGAATAAAAAAACTCTTATAAAACTTATACCAATCATACTGCTGGACCCCACCAGCAGCTGTGGAAACGCCATCTTTGTAATGTAAATAGAACAACAAAGCAACAAAAATATTAAATAAAAAAATGCTATAATGATCTTACCTTATGACATTGGGAGGCTAGTGAAAAGAATTCACCATGAGGCCAATCCAAGGGCCTTCGATTATTGAGCAAGGGGTTCAGCTTGCTGCCAGAAGGTTATTAGTTTTGGCTTGAGGTCACCCATTCCTGAGGACCAGTATGTAGACTGATCCAAATATTATGCTTAGACAGAAGTTGAACCAGTCTTGCTTTCACTGGATGTCCTACAACAATATTTGTCATTGTCAAGTGATCAACTTATCTTCTCAGACTGTTATCTCTATATGTTCTCAGCTTCTAATGGTGATATTGGTACAGTCATGACTCTGAACATGCAGACGTGGAAAGTAACGAATTACATTTACTCGCGTTACTGTAAATGAGTAGATTTTTTTTGGTACTCATACTTTTTAAAGTAGTTTTTAAAATCTGTAATTTTACTTCTGACATAAGGTTTCTTTGAAGTATTGTACTTTGCTACTTTTTACCTGAGTAGATTTTTATAATGGTAACTTAACTTGTACTTCAGTATGATTTTACTGACGTAACAGTACTTTTAGTTGAGTACAAAACTTTATTACTCTTTCCACCTCTGTAAACATGGCCATGTGAAAGCTGTAATAAATAAAGCTAACCTAGCCTTGTGAAAAGATAGAGAGCAACCGGATCCAGCCTTACCACAAGGCGTTGCCTCTATAACAGTGTAGACGATACCCAAACCTCAGTGGCATCCACCTCCTTAACAAAGGGCAATGACAGATTGGGCTGCAGGAACAGCCCTACTTTAGGGTGGGGGGACTCCCTTTTTTAAGAATGTGTCCAAGTAAGTAAACATTAAGGAGAGAGTTGATCTAAAGCTCCTGATGAACCTCCTGTAGTAAGTAATAAATCCAAATAGTCATGACAGTGGTCTTAGAAAATGGGCAATGAGCACTGCTGCACTGAGCTGCAGGTGTTTTTGATTAGGTGGATAATGAGGTCAAGTCTGCAAATCTGGAAAATATGGTTTCTTACAACGCTTTGTTAAGCATCATTGGAGCTACACTCAGAATGGTGTGTTGTATGCCCACTATGACATTAGTTTGTCATAAATGTCGACATTTTCAATAAAAAGTTCCTAGTATACACTGTAAAACAGGATAGTGGATTTGAATGTGTCACCAAAAAAAGACCAACACAAGTTTAGACATTATCATATAAGAACCTTACTGTAGTCTTACTATAGTCTGAGGTAAATCCACATGCTGTTGATTTCTGGAGCATATTTCTTCTTAAAATATAATTATGAAGCTTAATTCTAAATGTTATTGCATGAATCCTTTATTTACAAATAGCGTTCTGCTTATTTTCTCAAGGGGTTCATGGTAGATATTCCTACTAATATGGCCATTGCTTCATGACTACTTCTTACCATTTCACCAGCTCACTTGCATTCTTTGGGAACAGACATGCAAATTGAATTAATGCTCCAGCTTTGACATTGAAGTGCCTTTAATTTTCACAGCAGGCAGCTTTGTGCTTTTTGAACAAAGCAGCTGGAGTTCCAAAGAAAGTGTAAGGGATCCACCGAGTTAAAATATAAAGACGTGATATTCTCGAAGTTGTCTATTATACAGTAGTCAATAGTTCAAGTCAAACTGGGACTTGTGAATGAAGGCATAAAACCGATTGACATTTTCAGAAGAATTTAATCACAGCACGGTGATGAGCCTCTTTGCCGCAGTAAAAGAAGACCGTACATCTGTAAATGACTAGGTGGCTCGGAGACATGTACACTCAGTGAGATACCTGATCCTTAAAAAAAATCAACAGATAACTGGTCGCCAACCTGTGGAAGAAATGCATCTGTCTGTAGAAATTGTATATCCAAACGTTGACGTACAGTAATTTCATCCAAGCACTACTGAAATGATAGGATAAGTGCATTTGTGTGGCAGGAGTTTATACAGTATAAAGGTAAACACATAGTATGTTTACCTACAGTATACATATACATATAATATAATAAATAAATAGCTTCAAATTAGAATTGGTTTATTATGTGGTGAAAAGAGAGGGCAAGCCCATGATTGTGCATCAAGAATCATCCCATTGAACAGATTAATCAATTAATGTATTTTAGAAGTTCTGTCCTCTAAAAACACATTAATTGAATAAGCACTGCCTTTGACCTAGGGATTTTGAAAATAATCATTTGAAACATGGGGTCTGTGGCACTGCCTAAGGGATCATTTTAGTGTCAGAATGCCAAAGTCTGCTAAAATGCCCAAACTCTAATGCCTTTTTTTCATGCACTGTAAATTACAGAGGCTGATAATAATCTTCTTTTAACAGTTGTGTCAGTCATTCTAATCAGGAGCTATCAAGCTGTTGGATATTTAGCAAATAAAGACAATTAGCTTCTTCTTAACAGCAACATGCCTCACACAAAAGGAAACAAAATGTAAATTTATAAAGGAAACTGCCATCAATGTAAATGGCTTCTGCATTTGTGACATTCACCTCCAAATTTTTTCTTCCAGTTGCAGGGAATCTTGCAGCGCTGAGTTTTGATTTTCTGTTTGCAGTCAGTGCCAGTACGAGTTCCTTCTCTGGTACCCAGGCCGCAGTCACCCTCATTTGCCACACAAATACTCCATTGCCAGACTCCGCATCCTGACTTACGTTCCTTCTTACCTGTCAGAGTACACACACACACACACACACACACACACACACACACATACACACAGATATGCACACACAGATTAGACCTATATGATTTCTTAACACTCAACTAGTAATTGATGAATAGATTAGTTTACATTTACAAGGCTCATAATAACCATTTACCTTGTTTCCCTGTCTCTCCAACTTCTGCTAGCACATCTGTGACAAGCAAGAGAGCCAAAACAGCCATACACACCCACTGCTGCTGCATGCTGGGACAGAACACAGGTATTACTGCAGATTATTTTAGAATACCATTAATTGCATTGCTATTTCTAAATTCAATCATAATCCTAACAGTGTGCATAGACACAGGCAGTGCAAATTCAACACTACATTATATTATTTAATATTGTATTATAAGCACAATATGACAATATATTTAGCCTATGCTGTCATCTGAATGCCTGTACTCAGCATGTAGTGTTGAGAATCTAAGAGTTATTTTTCTTCAATGTCTCTATGATCCTAATAAAACTTCCAATTTACACATAAGACATGGAAATAACAATTTCAATACTGAAAATGATGCATAATGAGAAAATGTGTGACAGAGCTTTCTCATTTTATCTTCTTCTGTGGACATTCTTGTCTCAATGATGAGACACTTAAAAGTGTGTCATCATGAGTCTCTCTCTCCCTCTCTTTCTCTCTATCACTTTCTCTCTCACCCTCCCTCTTTCTCACCATGTTAAAGTAGCATAAAAGCTGCTCTAAGTAAAAAATTATATGAGATGTGGATAATTGTTGAGCATCTGAAGAGCAAGTGCTTCACTGTGCTTAAATCGCTGTGAAGGTGCAGGCATTATCAGCATTCGTTATTTTCAAATAATTACAATTCTGCTCCCTCCATCCTCTCATTCTCCTTCCATCTGCCTCATTTTCTTCTTAAACTTGCTCTTTCCACTTATTTTTAGCTCCCTAGGAACTGCCAGTGTAATTGTTGCTATTCCCTCTGTCTGTTCATAAATCTGTGGAAAGTGACTATGGACTGAAATATTATCCAATTATTTTAGTTTAGCATCCAATAAAGATCATCAATGTCAAAGAAACAACCAAGAATCATACCAATTCATCAGCAGCCATAACATTCCCATGCTACATAAATTAGGTAGAAATATGGCCATCTGTGTGTTTGAATATGGAAAATGCACCAGTCTGCAGTGGAGAACTTGCGGCCATTCACACTGTTATTTACTATACAGTAAGTCCCCAACCTACGAATTTCCACAGTTACAAACGGATCACGGATCTACAAACATTCGCGGATGCAAACAAATTGTGCAAGTAGCTCACGTGTGTTGTACAAAAAATAGACACTGAAGTGCACCACATACTAATATTTACAATTATATACGATATTTTTGGAGAGAATAATGCAGAACCAAAATATCAAACCTGTGTGTTAGTTTTTTTATGTTTTCAATTTTATGTTTGTGTCAGTTTGTGTCTGACTTACTGTGAATGACCATCCGACGTGACCTGAGGTTCCGCAAGGTCTGTGAGCTTCCTCAAGGACCACCCAAAAATTTAAACACTTTGCGCGGAAAGATTGGAAACGTAACCAAAACTCGCAGTGAATCACAATAAACAATACTTACAGCAACCAGACAAAACCGTGCTGACTCCGCATAGGTGAGATTAGGTGGAACATAGGGAAGCTGACCAGGATGCTGAATGGACCTTTGCTTGTACTTTGCTCTCATACTTGTGACGAGAGGCACTGGCTGTTGGCCCGCCATGACAGCACCCACCCCTCAGCTTAGGCCCTAGACATCCATTGAAGAGGAGCGTAAGCTGTTATGAAAGTGAAGTGCCACCCCACCAGGTAGTATTTCAGCTCCATAATGGCTGGGACTTTCCACTTGATGGTGCTGTACTTTTCCTCGGCAAGTTTAAGCTTTCTGCTTAAATACAGGATCAAGTGTTCTTCTCTGTCAAATTCATGGGACAGAACAGCGCTGAGCCCAGTCTCCAAGGCATCCATGAGGGACAGTTAAAATCGTGGTGGGGGAGTATGGGGGAGCTGGTGAGAAGGGTTTTCAGTTGTTGTAATGCTTCCTCTTCCTGAGTTGTCCACATATCTTTTTCTGGCTGTCCCTTTCTGAGGTGCTGATACAGACGAAAAGTTAGACACAAATCTTGTGTAATAACTAGCTATGCCCAAAAAGGCACATACTTGTGGATGAGGGTAGGTACAGACTGTTTCTACTTTCTTCTCCTGGTATTTTAGCAGCCTGGCACCTGATTCGACCTAGGTACTGTGCCTCGGTCAGCACCAGATGCCATTTTTGTCGGTTTGCTGTTAGCCTTGCCCTTTCTGAGTTCTTCTAGCACTGAGCAGAGGAGATCGAGGTGATCTAACCAGCTGTTTAAATGCCTTTCCTCCACATAAGCAGTTACCAGTTGTGGCACTCCAGCACGGTCCCACTCTGCAGATGCATGGCTGGGGTTGTCATCATGCCTATTGTTGGCTCAAAATACCCAGAGGCTGCTTCACGGCTTTAGGCTGTGTGGATATGGGCTCATCTTGCAGGGCGTCAGGAGGAACTTATGGCTCTTTGGGATGTGGGCATGAAGCAGTAGCGGAAGCTTTCTTCTGAAATGTGCTTTCCATCCTGATTCAGAGCGAGCATGGTGAGTGCGCACTCTAGCACATCTACCAGTTACCACAGGGAGGTGCGTGCTTTTCTGCCCACTTCTTTTCACTCTTTTTGGGATGGGGAGAGTAGAAACCAGTCAAGAACGATGCGCTCGGTGACTTTGCGATTGGACAGCAGTTTCAATGTGGGTGTTTAGTTCACCTTGTGAGGGGATTTCTGGATCCTAGGTCATCCTGTGGAATTCAGCAGATGCCTGACAGCTGGACAGATCGCAGCATGACAAGATTTCTTTCTTCAGTGTCTCATAATCCTCTGCTTCATCGCTGTCAAGGGTGGAGTACGCCCACTGTGCGTAGTGAAGCCCCTTAGTTAGTATAACCTAATAATAATAATAATAATAATCTTCTACAACAGAGAGCAAGTGGATTAAAATCGCACACCATTCCCGAGGGGACCATCCTCCCTGCTACTCCATTCTTTTAAAGGTTTGAGGGAAGAATTCTACATCGTCATGAGGCATTAGCTTAGTGAGAAGGTGTTGGGCCTCGTTGTTGGGTTCAGGTACGGGAACTTCGTAAACTTAACTGTGGTAAGTTTAAAACTGGCTCAACAGAATGTAATGAAACTTTGCCAGTCCTTAGATATTTAACCAGATCAAATTTAATCAAGTTACAGTAAAGTACACAGTAAAGAAAAGTTCAATTTTGAGCAGTTTTGCACCAGATTACCTTACAGCAGCCATCACTTTTTCAGATGAATACAGTGCTTTTTCCCTCGAAGTGGACATGGCTGTAGGTGTGACTCAACAGAGACAATCAACAAGATAGTTTACCGTAAATACACTGAGTATGCGGAAGACACAGAAACTATAATGCCCCTACAAAGTGCCCAAATCCTTATGAAACACAAATAAACTTGCAACGCGGCATGGCTTACTCCAAAAGATTTATGTATCTTTTTACCTGAATCTTCAAATATGTATGGAAATATAATTGTATGTTTATTCTTCCTGCGGGAAGTTTAAAACCAATTTGTCTCATATGTTCTGAAACCATGGTGCCAATTAAAGCAGACATGTCGAGCGCCACTATGAGAGAAAACACAGGTTGTTAGAGCAAACATATCCACAGCAGTCTGAGGTGAGGGCATGTGAAATAACCAAACTGAGCCCAGTGTTTTATACTCAAATGAAAATGTTGAGTAAAAGTGATGTTATTGACTGTCATGTGCCGAATGTAATAATCTACTTTAAACAGGGAATGTACAGTATTTGTCTGATGATGAAAGAAGTACAACTTAGCAATATTTGTAATATGTAAGGTTATAAGTTAGGCAGAGAGTTCTGCCATACAGAAAGACAGGCAGACATGTACTGTATGTGGGCTTCAACCTGACTTAATAATATCACTGATTACATTAAAGCTGAGCAGCTTGTTTTTGACTTTAACCTTCTAACTATTTCTAAAACCTCTTTACCCATCAACAATGGGTACTAATGCTAGTCTTCTTATATGAGGAAATACAATAGAGGAAAATCTCACTGACAAGTCTAAGCCCTGGCTTAGTGTACACACACATTGGAGACTCATCTGAATGTCTAAAAATGATTTTTTTTTAAAAATTTTATTTTGCATAATAGGCATGCTTGGCAATAGGTTATGCTATTACTAATGCCTTTTTGAGCTTTTTGAGCTTTTATGGTTTTTGTCGTTGTTGTTTTTAAGAGGTTGATTAAATAAGTTAGCTAAAATAATAATAATAATCTCCACAGGGGTCTCTCCAGCAGACCATTAGGTCCACATACAACTTTCTGATGCATCCTTCTCATTCTATCCAGGCTTGGTGGCCTGGCTTGGGGGCCAGGGGTAGCTCAGAGCATTGGACTACGGATGAGGCATTGGACTACGGTTCGGAAGATCCCAGGTTCAAACCCCACAACCACCAAGTTGCCACTTGAGCAAGGCCCTTAACCCTCAACTGCTCAGATGTGTAATGAGATTTTTAAAAATGTAAGTCGCTCTGGATAAGAGCGTCTGCCAAATGCCTAAATGTAAATGTTGGGATGCACCCAGTGGCAGGGGCATTGGCAGTGAATTCAATCCAGGCATTCAGCATGGCAGACAAGAAGCCTATAGTGGAGCCCCTTAGTTAGTATAACCTAATAATAATAATAATAGTTGCAAACAATGATGAGCGGGCCCAAGCACCCTGCGCCATCGCTACCCCGGGTGCACCACACAACCTGTTCTGTCTTTTGAGTGTGTTAAGATCTACAAAAAAACATATTATTATTATTATTATTATTAACAACAACAACATTAATAATACTATTTTAAAAATCCCCTATAAGGGGCCACACAGTCCAAACTGTCTTCTTTTCCCATCCCCGTGGAGACATTTTATTTCCACCAATATATAACAGTGTCACATATTGTGCAGCATGATGAATAAGCCATTGTGTAGTAAGGATAGGTGTTTTCTCTTAGACAGGTGACAGGGTAATTGCTCACACAATGGCAGAATAAAAAAAGGATTAGAAGTGCTGTGAGGGGGTTGCTCCTCTTTCTCTTGTAATTTGCATCTGCTTCCTGCGATGGATTGGCACCCTGTCCAGGGTGTACCCTGTCTTGCGCCCTAAGCCTTCTCGGATAGGCTCCAGGTCCCGCGACCCTGAATACAGGATAAAACAGTATAGAAGATGAGTGAGTGAGAGTGAAGCATCTGCTTCAAGATAGAGCCAATGTTTTTTACCTGAGGGACTTTAGCTTATGCCATTTTAAGCAGACAACACATCATGCATACAAATTCAGTAGAATTTTACTGGAAAATATTTGAATGAAGTCATAATGTTATTTTATGACTGTTACCCCAACCCCTCACACATCTCTTAAAAGGGTGAGCTCCATGATGTGGGTCCATGATGTATTTCACAATGTATTGTTTTTTTTTGTTTGTTCTTTGTTTTTTACATGTGGGCAACCTACTTAATTGTGTTTTCACATTTAAACTGATGTTGCTGAATGTTGCAAGTTGATGTGTACCTGTACCAAATGAAAAGGTCCCACAAATGCCACTAATTTGCCACTAGTAAAGATCTCCCCAATTCACTGGATGATTTACCAGGTAAAAGGCATTCTAAATTCAGTTGGATACAGGCATAATGTGTTCTTGCCCATAATTTTTAGCCCATTAATGCCAATGTGGCATTCCATTCTAGTTTAATTTCTAATACAATTTTCATCTATGTATTGTTAATGAAATTATTTATGAAGTGATTATTGTTGCTCACATAATACATTAAATGCATGGACTCTTAATTTAGTTTTTAAAAGGTTTTCAAGAAGTCTCAGACCCATGACAAAAATTCTAGCTTTGTTATGCTTGGCTAGTTCATGGAATTAATACAAAACTAATGACCATTTTTTCAATCCCATTTAACATGCAGCACAGGGTTTGTGATGTACCCTCGTCTTTTGTGTCAGTTTTCCATTGCAATTTAACTCATTTATTTCTGTAGGAAGTATTGCCACTGGGTCACTTTTAATTGTCAATGTTATCCTAACTCCTATCTTTCTCTCATATAGAAAACTAACTTCACTGAGAAATCACTGAGCCTGCTCCTATTCCATAAGAGGGGCTTTATTCCGAGGAGCATTCCGAGCAATTAAAAGTTAGACCAAGACTTTTGATTGTGACGATTAACAGAACACAGTTATGAGAGTAAAAACTGATCCCTCACTTAAACACTTGATACAAGTACTGTATATACACTTGATATCTAGCGATTTATCTAGATGCATAAAAGTGTACTTTGACAATCAGAAGCTTAATAGCTGTATACATTAGTAATAACTAACACAGATTCAAAGATGCTACTTTATTATATTGACATCATTGTATATTTGTTTCGACTTTGTTGAATTTGATGTAATGCTAAATAAATAATGCTCAAAACATCATTATTTTTAGCATCTGTTTTGCTAATATAAGGTATTAGCAAAAGCCTTATATTAGTAATAAAATGATAATGGCGTTGTCATGCTCATAAGTAGATGAGACAGTTATGAGGTACATGGGGAAATGTAAAGTACAGCTCCAGTTTCAGCAATCAGACTCACTAGAGTTGATAAGGCTTATGCATGCAACTGATGCATGCAAAATCATATGCACTCGCTCTGCAGGAAGCAAATGGGTGAGGAGCTGGTGATCATCAGATCCTTCTGCATGAGCTCAGGAGGAAGTGCTGATGACTGAGCTTTTCAATATCGCTCTTTTTCAATGCTTTGTAGGTCAGGGGTGTGTGTGTGTGTGTGTGTGTGTGTATGTGTGTGTGTGTGTGTGTGTATGTGTGTGTGTGCGTGCGTGCACGAGTGTGCGTGTGTGCATGTGTGTGAAAGAGAGACAGAGAGAGAAAGAGAGAGATAAAGACAAGACAAAGACGCAGCAAAGACAAGCTGCATTATACCACTCTATTAACTCATTGATTATAGCCACATTAGCTGTACCCATTGAGAGACAGAAACGCAGCCAACAATGATGACGATCCAAACAACAAACACACATCACAAAGTAAAATCAACCATTTTAAATGGAACTGTAGACTGGTTTATGTGTAAATGTACTGACAGAAATGCATATATCACTCATGATTATTCTTCGTGTACACGGGTCAGTGTATACCTTCTAATACTGCACTGAACCGGATTCAGAATATAATAAGAAATTTATCTAAATATGTTGCAAATATAGTTAAAAATTATGTACCCAATTAAAATAGTGTGGTAAATGTAAGAATATTTATATTACTGTGAATCTTTAATGTTGTTGTCTAATCTTATAAACGCCATCTAAAACTGTGGTACTTTACTGTAGTAATGCAATAGATTCTTGGCTTCTGTTCCTGCTATTTTGGTGTGGGCACTTAGATTTATGCCACTAGTTTGACTTTTCCAGGAAGGATGTTAATAAGTTCAAGAAATTCTTTGTATGTATTATATGCAACGTATGATATACAGTAACGTGCAAAAATCCTGAGCCACCCCTCATTTCTTCATATTTTACTTTAAAGATCTAGACTTTCTTGGATTTAATGTAGTGTTGAGGAACAGTTCTCCAGGAACCTGTAAAAATTTTTATTGCCAATAACCAGTCACCTCCCCATATGATATCATCACGATACCTAGGTGCCGATTCAATAAAAATTGTGATACTATAAGTATTATGATTTTATAAAAATCCTGATTCAATATTTTCCCCCATTTTTGTTACAATTTTAAACCTAAAGTTTAATGTTTAATTAAATGTATCCCATTCCTTATAAGATTAGTTTTCTCACTTAAAAACCAAAGTCAGCATTTAAACAGTACAAAATAACTTCAGATACAAGAGTTTAACATTCAACTGAGCAGCACATATCACTGTCATCAGCCATAATTATTATTTCTAAGCAAACTTCACTCCTTCACTCCAAAATTCCCCCCTCCACAAGGGATGAAAATGTTGAAATTGTTTGAAGTGCTCCACTTGTAGGATCATAAATAAACGGCAACGTTTTACCTCCTCAGATGCCTCCAAAGTCTCAAAAATGAACTTGACAGTGAGCACATGGGCACGTGCAGCTTCTAACACACATGATTTTCAACTAATTAGCACTCATGGTGTTTTATGACTGGTGTAAGCGTGTGTAATGAGTAGGTTTAAGACTAATGCACTAGCAAAGTTTGGAGAAAAAGGCAGATCAGAGGCTTTTAACACAAGCGATTTTTGATAATGCAATGCCATAAAAATGCATTCTGTTGTGCCACTCGGAAGATTCTGTGCTCAGTTTATCTGAGGCCGATAGACCAATCACCAGGAATGGCCAAATAAACTGAAAACCAGTCAATTCTGGTCACTCGCTGTTCCAGTAAATGTAAAAAAAAATGTTTTTTAAAGAATAGATTTTAGAGTCAGAGTGGCGATACATGAACCACACCGAAGAATCACAATCTGTAATTTATACACGCATTCACACACTGATTCATAATGAAAAGTAATTTAGTATGACAAGTTTTTTTATATCATGTTTTTAAACAATTGGAGAACGTAAGAACGGAGAAACCCAAGTGAACATGGGATAAACACGCACAAAATCTCCACACAGACAGTAAAACAAGCTCAAAATCACACCACAAATGCTGGAGTTATGAGGTAGTAATGCACAGATCTACATGATCAGGCGAAAATATTCACTTAAAATAGAGGAAGTAATCCCAAAGCTAAAAAGTGAGACTGAGATGGATATTTGCAATGATTTAGAGTATCTGATATTATAAATAACAAACAGAACAAGAAGCTGTAATTTATCAATCAAATGGCAAACCCATTCAGCAGCTAGAGATAAAGAGAGAAGGAGACTGACTGTAATGGAGAAACATAAGAGTATTAAAGTGATCAAATCATTCTGATTGTTTACACTTTCACACATGCACAAAAATGTTAATTTTGGAGTGGGACCACAGTGTGTGTACAAGTGCAAATATTAAAATGCTTTGTTTGTTCACAGTTGACACACTGTCTTTCACTAATGAACAAGTGCTCTTACTCGGCAATGATGCTGGAAAACATAAACACTCACTTGGGGAAGATCATAAAGCTGTAAAGAAACATGATTTAGAAAGGAGCAGAGATGGAAATTTAGACAGAGTGAGAAAATAAAGCACACAGCAATTTTTTTTAACAACTTGGCCAAAAAGTGTTTCTTGTTATATATTATGTGAATCTATGGAATGAGTGGTTGAATGCTTGTCACATTTATATGGAATAATCATAGTAACCATCAAATAAACTTATTAGGTTTTGGAACTGATCCATGCAGGTTCAATGTCACAGCAAGGTCAAATATCTGAAGTCCTTTTTTAAATGGGGACCTATTGTGCAAAGTTCCCTTCATAATCAGTTTCAGCCATTCAGGGCATGTGTAAAAAAAAAAGACATCTTCTCCCTTTTATTCTAAAATAAAACAAGGAAATTAGATTTTCTCCCATTGTGACTTCATATAAGAACAGCCCCTCCCCCATCATATTGCTCACTTGTTTAGACTGAAACAGTGCATTTGGTAAAGGAGTGAAATAAGAGAAAGGGTGTCAAAAGTATGAAAAAAAATATTATTATTGTTATTAAATAACACACACTTTGCAGGCGCGCTGAAACTTGTGTTAACATGTTAAAAAATAGTTCAATACAGGACATTTAAAGCAGCTTCATTTCTGTTGCTTGCACACAAATTATTATCCAGAAGGACTAGAGTTGCTGGCAGTGATGTATGCTAATGACAAAGTTAATGTTGCATTCTATCTATTTAAAAACAAAGAGAAGCAGCGGTTGACAGTGACTCGTGTTTAGTATTTTAAAAACATACAGGAAACTTATGTAGTGCTCCTGTGCAACACTGAACTCACATTATGCCACAGGTTCATTAGATAATTAGCCCAGGCTGCTTGAGCAGAGGGGATTTGTTCCAGGGATACAGTAGGTCACTTGGGGCAGGACTGACCACCTCAGGAGAAGAGCTGCACTGAATTTTAACCACCAGTGTTGGTTGTAACGCACAGAGGTGGAAAGTAACGAATTACATTTACTCGCGTTACTGTAATTGAGTAGCTTTTTTGTGTATTTCTACTTTTTA
>JAQMYL010000012.1:27226790-27263600 GCA_030014365.1 Clarias pachynema
AAAGAGTATCTGTTGAACCAGCAACAGAGACAAAAATGGCACAAACCACATAGAAACGCGAGGATCAATGACATCGTGATTGTGCAAGATGACAATGCACCACGAAATGAATGGAAGCTGGCTAAGGTTACTGGAGTGTACCCTGGTAAAGATGGATGTGTAAGAAGGTTGCAGTTGCTGATTAGTGACAGGGCACTAGATGGCCAAGGAAAGCGACTTACCAAACCAGTCTATTTGGAGAGGCCTATTCATAAGACAGTAACCTTACTTGAAGCTGAGTAATGGGGCCTGTTTATAACGTTTCTTCTAGTCAGGTCTTTAATTTAAATATAAGGTTGAGTAGAGAAATCAAAAGTGATTTGGTGGGAGTGTAACTGCTATTATAATCAGTTATTCTGTTTCTTTATTATCATTTATTTTAATTGTTTCAGTTCAATATATGAACATTTTATGTTAACAAAGAATATTTTTGTTTAGTAAGAATATCGTTAGGAACAGGGGGGATTGTGTGGTTGAATGACTTTATAGTATTTTCAGAGTGGAACCAATGTGCTCCAGTCAAGGGGAGTCGGGGGTTCAATTGTGTGCGACACCATATACTTGCCATGTGAGTGTTGTTGTTGTTGTGACGGAAGATTTTGTGCTACATTGTCGTGTAAATATTTCCTTAAAGATGTGGATGGAGTGAAGATTAAGTTTAATTTTCTCCCTTCTGGTTATTGCGGCCAATGAGGTATGTGAGGGTTTACTTAATGCTTTAAGTTAATGTACGCTAGCTTAAACTTAATGCATGCTAGCGGACCTTACAAGAGCAGTGTTCACCTGCATTTAAATCAATGTAAATATTCTGTTTTATTTTGTGATTAGCACCTCATTGTTTTGAAGTTGTTTAATAATTAAGCTATTTGTGTTGTGAATATTATTTTGTTGATCATTCCTATGAGAATGCTTGTGTTACAAGACATTTATCAGATGTGTGTTTTATTTTTCTTATTTGTTTTATTTTTTATCTAGTTCTTACGGCATATTGAAGGCATATTGAAGGCATATTGAAGGCATATTGAACATATTGAAGACATACTGAAGTATGTAAGTAAATAAATGCCAGTGATCAAACAGAGAACGCCTTGTGTCCGTGATTTGACTAAAGGGAGCAACATATACTGCAACTTCCTCATCATACAGTGGACAGCTCACTGTCTTAGGAATGGCAGACACCATGGGAGCGCAAGCTCTTGAGCACTTTGAAAAGAAAAAGAAAGTTGCGCGGCTAGTATATTCAACGCATTTTTAGACATGACATGCGCGGCCTCTAATGGGAGGCCACTTTCAACGCGATAAGGCTCTCTGCCAGACTGCCAAATGTTCAGAAATGGTTTGAGAAAATTGGCCAAATGTTCATGGTGATGACCTTCCCTCCAAATTCCTCAGATCTCAATCAGATCAAGCTTCTGTAGGAAAAGTCTGATTCATTGAGACCCCACGACTCCACAACTTACAGGACTTGTAAGGATCTGCTGCTAACAACTTCGAGCCAGATACAGCAGTACACTTTCAAAGACCTTGTGGAGTCCTGGCCTCGTAGTAAGTCTGATTTATGCTCAAGTCTATGCGTAGCCACATACCCTACAGAGTCAGTCTAAGCCCTAGCTTAGGGCATAGACTGACATGCACCTCCCAAGAAATGTAACTACATGCCCTAACGATGCAGACCACAACAATGGTACTTGGTCCAACTGGTAGTATCGCATTTCCAGCTTCTTCTTCAATGCTTCCATTTTTTTTTTTTTTGAGTTGAAGGCCTGAGTATCTCCATTGATGTCTTCTCACATTTTCTGCACTGCAGTAATTTCAGTAAAAGTAACAGTTGTTTAACATCTAATGGCTAGAAACATTTAATAAAACATGTAATTTAGAGTGAAAGTATAAATGCTCACAATGCTGTAGGCCACTTCTATCCATCCAGCTACGAACCTCTGTAGTCCAACTAGGGACCGTGGAGGACAATGGTGACCATTTAAGGCCAGTGGTGACCATTGTATTTATTCCCATTTTTACAACCGTAGTAGGACCTCCAGACAGCATTCAAATGCGTATTCACACACTACTGACAATTTGGGAACATCGTTTAGCCTAATCTTTGGCCTGTGGGAGAAAACCAGAGTACCCAGAGAAAGCTTTGGGGGAACATGGGAACTCCATGCACACAGACCCCAATACGGGAATCAAACTGCAACCCTGGAGGTGCAAGGAGACAGTGCTAACCACTAAGCAACTGTGTCGCCTGTAGGCCACTTGCGTAGCATAAATCAGGTTTTAAGTAGTTGTATTTAATGGTATGGGTGATCAGTGTGTACCATATTAAAAAAAACGTATTATACCTCTTTTTTTCATGAATATATTTGCTTCTTGTCTTTTATGGTCAGTTATTGAGGGGTGTTGGTTAAAGATTTGGTTGATGGATTGTTTAAAAGGCTTCACAAAAGTACTATAGGAGATAATACAATTTATGGACATTATTATGTATGTCCTGCAACACCAAAAACAGGGTATTATTATATAAGTTAAAACCATGTGAACTGCATTTAATGACTTTCGGCATTACTGTGAAATAAACGTACTGTAGTTTATTGTTCCTATGGGGAGGGGGCGCTTTTCTTTTAAGTAAACGGATTGTCATCATTTCGTGTGTAAGTAACTTGGGAGCACATTTTAAATGACTGGCGGGAGAGAATAGAACAAAAGCTGAGGGAAAGTCCTGTGCAAAGCCATGATGTCCTGTTTCTGTTCTGTCTTCACTGACAGCCTGGGGTACAGGCGACCACCACCAACGGAGTGTGTCGCTGTAATTTGATGCGGCAGGAGGGCTCTGCCATCATCACATGGTGGAAATTTCCATGCTCTTCTCCCGGTTTAAATGGGTAAGAGCTAGAAGAGCTGAAGATCAGTCGGCCGCCTCACCTAACAGATCTGAAGTGTGGGGTTTTTTCTTTTGACCAAATCAGGTGAGTTCTGTTTATTTAGATGTCTACAGTTACAGTTCCTAATAATGCTTCTACAGTTAAAAAAAAAAAAAAAAAAAAGTTTAGTTGATCATATATAATATTAATGAATACGCAATATAACCTGTGGTCTGTGGGTGATGTTATGCAAATTGGCTAAGGGGATTGATTTGAAAAAATAATGAAATAATTAAACAAACAAAATAAATAAAATCTTAAGAGAGCCATTATGAGCTTAACTGGCGGAATGCATGGGTGGACGGAAATTAGATCTGCAGAAGTAACCAGGGGTGTGTGACTATCCAGGCGACTACAAGGACGCTCTGTGTCAACAAATACATTTCGGCAAAGTTACAGGTCTGTGCATCATCGCATTGCATGTAAGAGCTATAAGCTTGGTGCTTCTTCTTCTTCTTTTTTTTTTTTTAATGTATATACATTGTTTAATTGGCGCATCTTCGCTTCAGTGTATTGTATCTTGACTGCATGGGCGCGTGCTCTGTAAAACCCGACCCGTACTCGTTTCAGCGTGTGAGACGGATATAAAGAACACCTCGCGCGCATCAGTAAAACCGCCCCGCATGTTAAATCCGACAGGTAGATTAAAGGAAATTATTTGTATGGAAGAAGTAACAAAGCGTAAAAATCCGCTTTCGCACCAATGCAGGCAGTCAGATAGACCAGGTTGCATGTTATGTAGCCTATGTACGCTATGTACCCTGAGGATATATGCTGCATTGTTTAAATGACTCCTGAGGTACAGTACGTGCTTATTAATATTGCAACATTAGGAGGACTGAACCGAGGTTTTAAAGGTTGCAGTGTATTTCTTGAAAAAAAAAATGTTTTACATGCATGGGGTCGGGGTGTGGAGGTGGATCCATTGGAGATAAAAGACCGCGAATACAGCAGTGTGTAGGCACTTATTGTTAGACACACTTCTTATTGTTGAAGTACAAATGGCTATTTTTGCATATCATGTTCTTGTATATATTAAAGTACTGTATAATGTACAAATGCTATCTCTATAAATAAAAGCGAGCCTCTTTTATAGCCCACAGCTTGGTTTTCTCTCGATGTTTAGTATCATATTTGCTCCTTTATTTAGACTATGTTTCAAGTTACTGATTTAAAATTATCCAAGTGGCCTAGCCACTGAAATATTTAACCATTTACTAAGTAGCAAGGCCAATATCCATGGGCTTGATATGATTTACAATCAAGATTTTTTTTTTATACCACACACGGTTCTCTGCGTGGGAGGTAACTCCTAATCTAGAACATTGGAGAACATTGAGTAAGCCCCGCCCACTATGTCACGCGCTGTTAGGTTTCTTTATTTTTCTTTTTTTTTCTTTTCTTTTTTTTTTTTTAACACCTTTTTATATTATCTAATCAAAGCACACGCTAAAGACAAGACTTTGGTAAACATAACACAACTTGTGTGCTTATTAAATATCCCATTTCACATTTATTCCCTTTTATTTATTACTATGTCGGAGGTTAAGAGTTTGGAGAAATAGTTTAAAGGTTAAAGCTAAAACTAAGCTGATCAGCTTAAATGTAATCAGTGACATTATTATTTGAGGTTGACGCCCATGTACGTACATGTCTGTCTTTCTGTACAGCAGAACTCTCAGCCTAATTTATTAATAGAAAGAAATAAAAATTTTGGGGGAAATTTCCTTTTTATTTTATTTTTTTTAAGTGGTTAAGTATCTCACGCCCTGTTTACACTAAGTTGTACTTCTTACCTCGTCAGCCAAATGCACTTCTTGTTCGGTAGTCTTAGATTGAATCACAGATGAGAAATCGAAAAAATGTAGATCAGAAAGATTCATTTTAGTCTTAGACTAAAGTATTGGTGCAGGTGTTTGTTTACATTGGGGTAGAAGATCTGAGTTCCAATCATTGTTCCAGTTCATCCCGATGGTGTTCAGTTTGGTTTAGGTCAGGGGTCTGTGTAGCACACTTGAGTTAATAACACACTATGTGGCATTATTATAGTGGGACATATTTGCGCCTAGTTCTAGTACCCGGTTTGACTTGAATGCCCCTCGTACATGTTACAAATGCATCTCTCCTTTGTAATAATGCATGTAGGATTATGAAATCGCAATTGTCTCACTGTGAGATAATTGAGTTAAATTTTGTTTTGTTTGACAACACATTAAAATTGCTAACTAATATTGTGCTTTTTAAAAAATTCAAGATTTTTAAAGATGAATATGTGAATCCGATTTATAATACTGCAGTGTCCTCTTTAAGAAACTTCACAAATTTTGTAACACAAACATTCTTCAGAATAATAACAAGAAGAATATGATGAAGTAGTAGAAATAGGCCAACATCAGTAAAAATGGTACATTGGATATCGGAGAAAGCATAATAAATGATGGATCTTGCAACAAATGATCTTGAAATGTATACAGGTGTATACAAGTACTTTAACTGATGTTTTTAGAGTTGATTTTTATTAGACTTTGGCTATACCTTATACTTATTAAATTTACAATGTAAATGTTTGTTTTTTTTGGGTGAAAGTCCATGTGTAATGTGTTTCAATAAAAAAACAGTAAATAAAGAATTCAACCCTGCTAGTTATTAAAGATCTGATGGGTACCGGTATTAGTATCTGTAAAGGAAAAAATATGGAAATAGCGCCATCTCTAAAAATAAGCTTTGTAAGTAATATTTTTATGTTCATATCGTCCCACTCCTAGAACCCTTTTCGATCCTGGAGATGTAGTATAAATATTTGGGAAAAAAGTTACGAAGCAAAAGAAATTGTGTAAAAGTTGTGTCTTAAAGTTAAGATTATCCAGTTTTGACTATCCTACTCTGTAATGCCTTACATCTCACATTGTGTTTTTGTTTTACAATAGTCTTACATACTTTATGTGTTAGAAATCAAGTACTGAACCTATTTATTATTGAAATCTTTAGGATTTGTTGGTTTCGGGTTATATCACCCTATTATTTGACCTAATTATATCTGACCTAATATATTTTCTCTTACATTTCCTTAATATTAATTCTTAGTATTAAGAAGTATGTCAACAGTTCTTTTTGTAATCAGCCACTGAAAACAAAGTCACAAATCAGAAACAAAGTTTAAATCAATATGTGGACTTTACACCGAGGCCCCTTGGTGCAGAGTGATCTGAACACACGGCAGCTTTTCATCAGTGATTCATTCATTTGTCCAGGTACATACGTAACTGTCTAAAATGGCTCAAATCTCAGCTTTTTACATTCCTAGAGAAGACCATAAATCTCCTTTAGCGTTTCGCTTCTAACCTCCTAACCTAATCCTAAATTATGACAGCAAGGTTTCAGACACTTCTTTTAGAATCATTAACACATTGAACAAGGCATTAGAACGACCTGCTGTTTATTAATTACAGTTACCTGCTACAATATATAGATAATATATGCAATCACCCAGTCGAACAATCATTTGGAAGCTGCACAGTGTATGCACAGTGTATGTAGAAACAGGTCAAGAGCCTCAGGTAATGTTTACAAGATGTGATCTCACTGGTTGTGACGGCATAGTTGTTGGTGCCAGATCAGACTGGTTTGAGTATTTCAGAGGCTGCTGATCTCCTAGGAATTTCACACACAACACTATTTAGAGGTTACACAGAATGGTTGGGGCAAAAAAACAAAAAACATTAAGTTAGCAGTTTTGTAGGTAGAAACACTTGGTTGATGAGACAGATCAGATGAGAATGGCCAGATTGGTTAAAATTAAATAATTTGGCTACAGTAACACAAATTATGACTATGAACAGAAAAGCATCAAACTACAAAGGACTACAACAACAGAATATAGTGGTGGATGGTCAGTGTTTTTATAAAAAGGCCATTGTGTGAGTTAAAAGATCAAACTATTTAAACATTGGAAAATATTTTCACCAAAATATTGTTGACAAATATTTGACAACCTAAAAAGAGGGATCATTTTATCCTGATCAGGGTCACATTTGATCCAGAGCCTTCTTGTCAGCACTGGGCACAAGGACTATATTCTGGATGGGACACCAGTCCATCACAGGGCACCATACATACTTACACACTCATTAGCCAGGGCATCTATTGGCTTGTTTTCAGGAGACTGCAGGAAACCAAAGTTCCTGGAGGAAACCCACACGGATACAGGGAGAACATGCAGAACTTAACGGAGAAGGGAACTTGATCCAAGGGTTATACTGGGAGCTCTAGCTCTATGAGGCTGCAATGCTACCTGCTGCAAAGTGCCTAAACCAAATAGTGGCGAATGGTAATATGCTGTAAAACCATGGCAATCTAGTAAACAAACTGTTTTATGTGCATCATGACAACATTGTCCCAATTCTACATTTTGGCTCCTTTGATATAATAATGTATATTGAACGTGACTCCTGTAAACAAATGGACAGACATGCGTTAAATGCTTTTTAGGAGGAATTTCCCATAAATGTAAACAAGTATTTACCGATTGTTTTGTTCCTAATATTTTATTTACTATACAGTCATGTGCATGTTTGTAGATTACAAGTTAAATTAATGTACAAAGGACATTTAAGTCAAACTAGGACTTGTGATGAAATTTCTCGTGAATTAAGGCATAAAAATAATTGCCATTTTAGAATACTGCAAGTACAGTGCGTTGATGAGATCTTTTTACTGAAGCCCGTACATGCTTGTATGATGGTCCTGGCCGTGGTGTTTCAGAGCCCACTGTATTCTCTGTTCCCGCAAACATTCAGAGAGTGGAACACATGATCTTCGAAAATCAACAGATTTTGTAGCCAACTTGCAGAAGAAACGCATATGTCTGTGGGAACTGTATACACAATCATAATGAAAACCACTTGCACCACTTGACATATCCCTCGTACATTTCTGACCTCACTCCTACCAAGTTCCATATGTTTGGGCCATTAAAGGAGTTCCTGGGAGGCCAGCATTTCAGACATGAAGCAGGCAATCATGACTTGATCATGGGCCTTGTGTACTGAGAGAACTTTCTACCTTGATGGTATCTAAGCACTAGTGAAACATTGGGATAAATGCTTTAGTGTAGCAGGGTATTATATAGAGAAATAAAGTTAGATTTTACTCTCCTGTATTCTGTTAATTTTCACAATCAAAAGTCCTGGTTTGACTTGTATGTAGAAAAACCTCCCTACTTCCTAAAGTTAATACAGTATCGACATTAGTTACATTTCTTAATCTTAACCATCATTCGGGGTGGATTGTGTCACATTTAACATGCTCTTTTCTGCTGTAATAAGTTTGTCTAAGAAAAGAAAGTGACAGAAGAAATCTTTGCAGTGTACACACTGGAGGTGAGGCACTTTCTACAACACCACTGTTTTTCTTTAACACACCCCTTTATAATGCTTGAAGCAGTTTGGATACACTTTTTGACATATTGAAGCTTTGCACTGCGTGTATAGACTGCAACATACCATCTTCTAAAGTAAGCTAAATAGCTCAACAGAGGTTTAAAAAATTCTTTATTCATTAGAGCTTGTGTGTTACCTGCTATTAGAGCCTGCTACGATGACTGGAAATACCTGATTTTTAGCAAGCCAGAGGGTAACAATCTGCTGAAAACCACTAATCAGACATTTGCATAATTGCCTTATCTTACAAGTAAGTAAGTAACAGCCAGATTACCCTTTTGAAGAACTAACTAAGTAAACTAACAGTAAGTAGCCACATCTAAACTACTTTAACACAATTAGCAGTATTTGACTTTATACTATACAGTTATACATGGGAGAGTTCCGAGTCTACTTCTCCTTAAGGTTTTCTTGTTTTGTCTCAAAATGTTTTGCCTTGTAACCACTACATGTCACTTGTACTTTATGGGAAATTGTAAAAAAAAATAAATAAATAAATACACATGTTGGAATGAAATAGCAACATGGTTGCCTGCAATTGACCGTAATTCCTGCCATCACACTACAGTAGGTAATCAACAGCAACAACATGGGTTACTAGCATGCATCCTTAACTGCGTTACTGCATAAACGTTGTTCAACATACCATGCTGGCAATATTTTGCAAACTTTAGATTATTACTTCATTTTATTTCCACGTTAACGTTGCTGAGCCTAGACCTGACTGAAGCAAGCCCAGGTCATACTGTAACACTGCCTCTAGAGACTTGTACAGTGGCCACCATGCGTGATGCATGCATCGCTTCTTTTGCTTCCCTTCCTACCCTGTTGCACCCATCGCTCTGGAATAGGGTTCAGTGTGTACTCCTCAGACCACATGATCTTTTTCCATTGCTTCAAAGTCCAATTTTTTATTTTTTTTGGGGGGGGATTTTTTCCCAATTTTTCTCCCTAATTTAGTCGCGTCCAATTCCTCCCAGTCACCAGGGGGTTCTCACATTAAGGCTACTACTACCACTCAGTCTTCGGCCCTCCCGACTATCACGTGTTTCCTCCGAACCACGTGACGCCAGCCGACCGCATCTTTTCAAACTGCTCGCTCATGCACCGTTGGGGGCGGCGTAACACACTCGGAGGACAGCGCTATCCGCTCCTTCTGCTTGCGCGAGTTCACAGACGCCCCTGATTGGCTGTAGAGCCGTGATTAATGTGTGAGCACTAAGTACCTCTCATCCCTAACCTCTGAGAGAGATCGGCCAATCAGCTCTCTCTAGACCTCCGGCTGCGAGAGGTTACAGCATCACCCGGGAATCGAACCAGCGATCTCCGGGTGATAGGGCGCGCACTCAAAGTCCAATCTTCATGCTCCCTAGCAAATTAAACCTTTTTTCACGATTGGACTTACTATTAAGTGGTTTTCTTATGGCCCTACAAATGTTTAGTCCCAGTCATGTGAGTTCTTTTTTGTGTTTGTGTGTGGGGATGCTCTTGCATCCACTATTAAACATAATTGTGATTTATACTGTCCAAAATCGTATTATTTTAATTGATCTCTGATCATGTTTATTCACGATTATTTTTTTAACTACATTTCTTTTACAACAGTTTAACACACTATTCTTCCAGGTTTTAATAATGCATTGAACAGTTCTTAACCCAATTCCAATAATTTCAGCAATCTCCCTATTTTTATTTTTTTTTTTGCTTGATTCAGGACAATATTTGACCTTTCTGAAACACAGTAACATCTTTTCCATGACTGTGGGATGTGTCTTCCGACATGGTTGTTTAAGAAATGACAAACTACTCACTGCATCAGTGAGGGTTAAAAGTATTAGTCAGCTGAAACATAATAATCACTGCAATAATTAATCAATCAAAGGCGCTTACAGTAAGTATTTGCTCATTTAAATCCAAATGGTGATAATGAAATTCCTCTGCGATCTTTTAGGAGTCAGTAACCATGGAACTGTACAGTCATAGTTTTACAGTATTGAAAGCAATACTGAAATGGTATATTCTGTAAACAGCTTTTGATTTGTTACGTAGCATGTGTTTATTTTATTATTTTTATTATTTTTCTCAGTATAGCATTAATCTTCTTAAAAAGAAAACAAGAACCCTAACAAAAATTAGCATCTTCTATGGACGTGTTACTTAAACTGTAACTGTATCACCGATCCTAAAGATGTGCAAATAAACAAGTTCAACAATGTTCCCGATGTCTGCAATCATGGTTACAGGAAAAAGAACCCATTACTATGACTCAATGCTTAACTCCAATCAAATTGCCATCAAACGTTGAGTCATTTTGTTAACAGAAAACAGTTAACCGATTCTGTTTTACCTATTTTGAGCTATATTTTACAGCCATCATTTCTCAACTTTAAAATTTTTTATTCTATCACATCTAAGTGTTGAAATATGAGTTATGAGTTGAAATATGTCCTGTTCAAGCAATGTTTAAAAATCTGGCCGGATTGTCATAAAGTATACTTGTATAAAAAAAAATCGCAATCGCAATATGGACATGTGCAGTTTTTTAATCATAAAAGGCTTCAGTTTAAAGGCAACATACACAAAGTCAAGAATGTTTGTAGAGTTTGTCAATAATTTAAGTATTTGTTTATTTGTTTAAATACATTTGAGATAGTAATTAATATCGGCAAAAATCCTCTCATCATATGAGATCATTATATGCTATTAGCCTAGATAAATGTGTTTGAATACAAAATGGTCCATTTAATAGTAAAATATCGGTGCCTGTGATTGTCTGAACAAATCAAATATATTTGAAAAAATGTATAAAAGAATTTACAACTTGAAATTTTTATAATTTCTTATTTGGCTTTTCATAGTCATTTATAATATATATAATTTATTTACAATTCATAATATTAAGAAATGTTGTAATGATATTATTTAAATGTTTAGGAAATTGTTATTTAATAAGAAGTAGGATTTCCAGTGTTTCCAATATATCCAGACATAAAATTAGTTTTTCTACATAAAAATAATCATTTTACATAATATTATTTAAAAAATAGCAATGAGTGGGTAAAGAAATGATGACATTATGAAAATCTCAGAATAGGAAATATGATGTATGACATTTAGTCAAATATATTTAGTCTCTTGTCATTTATCTTCCACTTGACCTGTAATTCATATAAGAATATTGAAAACTTTTGTGTGGTGTAACTTTATTTATACAGCGTTATCAGTATACTTGTAGTCTTGCAGGTAACTCTCTCGATCTTGCATAAGCCACCTGGCCCGTATGATGTACTAGTCATCTCATGGAGACTGAAATAACACACTATCACTGTGTAAACTGCCCTTTAGATACGAACGCCAACATTTTGAGCCCATGTAGATTTCACTGTCTTTATAGGGACATTTTTATTTATTATTATTATTATTATTATTATTATTATATTCTTGCTCCTTCTTTTGTTGAGAGGTTTACAAGCTGTGAATTTGAAGTGTGTTTTGTTGCTTCACCTGTATGAT
Source organism: Clarias pachynema (assembly GCA_030014365.1). Classification (NCBI taxonomy): domain Eukaryota; kingdom Metazoa; phylum Chordata; class Actinopteri; order Siluriformes; family Clariidae; genus Clarias; species Clarias pachynema. The sequence goes on from JAQMYL010000012.1 coordinate 27,238,702, forward strand.
TATCTGTTTTCTCTCAGATCTTGGAGATACTTCCATAGCTTATTGTGATCCACGATTTTTTTAATTCTCATTGTATACAAAGGCAGCAAAAATTTAAGTACACTCATTCCAACATCGCTGCATTTTTGTCATCTGTTTTTATAAAATGCTGATTGAGCTTTTTCTTTTTCAAGTCTTTTTTCATGTTTGACGCTTTACTTTGCATCTGTAATGTGTGTAAAATCACTTACCCGTCTCTCAAACAAGTGGCTAATAGCTGATTTGTATCCATGGGATTTTTCTCCGCCTTTTCAATTGTTGGGTGCAAACATTCCCATCTGCAAACATCCCATCATGTAAAAACTGCCTGTTTGTTTGTATTATTACTTTCGAACATTTCTGAAACATGGCGCAATATTTCTCATGCTTTATGATAAGCACCAGTAAGCTAGGCTGATGTGCATACGGGATATGGGCATATAGGGAGATGTCTGCTGGCTGTTTGGCTGTTCAGCATCTCCTGTGTTAGATGAGTGAGAGGAGTTCGGACATACAGTAGACTGCCTTGACTTTGCAGCCATCCCTGGCATTTGAACTTGGTGTGAGTTTACCATGTCACCAGGGGTGTAGGGGGGGAAACTTTGCTTTGTTTTGACCATTGAGCCAAAGCTTGTGATTGGTCTGGTGGGTTGAGCCATGGACTTTATAGATGGCTGACTCCATATAAGGAATGAGTGTCAGCGAAGGAAAGCTGTTTCTCCTTGAGATAAGGAAAAGCATCTAGACCAACACAGTAAGAATGACTTTATTATTGCATGATATGACTTTGTGGTTTAAAAATCTTTTCAAAAGTTGTTTCTTGTGCTGGATAATATATTGAAACTCGTCTTTTGCTACAGGGATTGATATTTTTGTATCTTTTGTGCAAAAATGAGTTTTTCTCAAATTTGCCTAAAGTTTTGCCTGGCTTGTGAGATTAATTAATTGAGATTAGCGAGATTTCTCCAAATTGATTTCAGTTGAAATGATGAGATATTAAAACTTTAAACGATTCTCATAAATTTCATTCATTTTTTCATTTTTACATGAGGCTCAGTTAAACTGCCTTTGTAGGTTGGGTGTATAATTGCCTTTCAGTCTGCAAAATGATTGGTAGGTACTGCTACTGCCCCATGCATCCAGATTACTGGTTCTATGTAGTATGTGTGTGTGTGGGACATTTGTGCAAACTTGTTTGATCATGAATAAAATGTGCATGAATATCATTAAAAAAAAAGGGGGAAAAAAGCGTCACCCATCCTTTGTGTAGCAGAAGGACAGAGCAAAGAGCAGCTGATGCAATGTGCGTTATCTTGTCTACACTTTTAGGGTTCTGTGTGCTCTGTGTGTCTGATGACGCATGTTTCTGGGAGGTGGGGTGGGAACGTGCGTTTAGTGGCACAAGAGCGCATGGTAAAAGTAATGGTGATTGGTTGAGAAGGGCCCGCCCTCTGCTCTTTATAGTTGCCACTCACCTGCTGGAGTAAAAAGCAGCACACTCAAACTTCTTCTTTCTGCTCAGAGCCATACCTTGCCCGTGAGTACAAAAATTCAACTGAAATGCTTCTTTACACTGAAATCAACCTTGCATGCTAACATGCAGGTTTAATTGAGCCGCTTCCAGTTGATTTCATGTCGGTGATCTGTTTGTGCAGTAGTCTGCATCCAATCCAAAGGGGTTGTTGTGTTTACGTGATTTGGAATTAGCTATGAAAAGATTAGAAATGAGTCTGAGTGAGTGCACTATGAGGAGCAAGTTCACAGAGCTCCCAGCTGGCTTGCATTCCTCACAGGAGCAGACCTGCTGAGTGTGTCTGTGTATGAGGTATCTGTGTGTGTGTGTGTGTGTGTGTGTGGTTGGGGGGGGACAAAAAAATTATAAACTATGCCATGGACAATTGTGTGAATATGAGACTGATATAAAAAAAAAAAAGTATAGTAATTAACAATTTCCTATACCTGCAGAATTTACGTTTTTTTGGCTTCTTCACTTTTTACCTTCTTGCACGACTCGAAACATTGACCATCATGTAGTCAGGGATCAATGCAAAGAGGGAGAGAGAGAGTGGAAAATGCCTTTTTTTATATCTTGCATCTGTAAGATGACAAAAAACTAACCAGTAATCATGAGCTTGATAAGCTTTTAAAATTTGTTGCAAAATCTTCTACTAGGTGAGCAGGTGAGCACCTCTGCAAAACCACAAAACGTTTAAAAGCAAGTAAATAAATCCGAAGCGTCAAAGAACGTGTTAAAGTGGGCTGGCCGTTTTGTTCTGTCACAGAACAAGTCGTTATGATCAAAAACAAAATGGTCAGTGTATTAGTGGCTACGGCTGTCTTTATTCATGAGCAAACAAACCACACCTCATTCAGTGATTTTACGGCACAGCACTTTCTCCCTCCATCGCCGCTGGCTCACTAGACCTCTCGTAGTGGCAATGCCTCTGGAAATTTTTCACCTTCCCATTAACCAAATCCACAGGTCTGAAACAATTCTGACTTCCATACGTCACATTCTATCAAAGGGGCATTGTGTGAGGAAGAGGAACAAATTGAGCTATGACCAATTTTCTTCTGCAGACTCATTTGCAGCCTCGTAAAGTGTTACATAAACTCTCTCGCTAGTTGCCTCAGAGGAGCAGTGTGTACTCTCTAGACTGCCATCATTATCCCAAGAAAAAAAGTTCCTTAGTTTCTGTTAAGTGCTTGACCCAAAGCGTGCGTGTTGTTTCACAAGATGAGACCTTTTCCTGTTTAAATCTGCTCCACTGGACTCCTGTCTGAGCATGTGAACTTGGCTTGCACTTCAATATAAAGTGTTGTAAAACCGAATTAACAGGCCGTGTGCAGCATCTTATATTGTTCAATCATAGCAGGGTGCAACCAGCATAGGAAGAAGTGCAAAAAGAGCAAATAATGGAAATGTGTTACCAGCATGAACAGTGTGGGAACAACTGATGCTTTTTAGACACTAGGACTTATCTTGGGCTTGGGACTGGCACTAGGAGTGCAGACTTTTGCAGTCCCAGTAGCTGGGTTTATGGTGCTTTGGTCATGAACCAAGCGAGGACCTACAATACCACATGGCAGAGGAGGATTCTTTACCACTGAACCAGCAGTGCCCATTGTTCTGACCATTTTCTTCATGTCCTTGTTTTTCTTCACAGAACACATCTCTTTGTCTACCATCTTCTCTCTGATTATAAGCCATGGAGCGAATGGAGCTAAAGAAAGTGAGCACTGAGGCAGATGACGACAGCAACGACAGCTTGGACGATCGCTACACCGGGCCCATCGACCCTGAGAAGTCCACCATGAACAGGTCAGCAGCCGGAGATCACCCTGCCTTATTCAGCTGCACCCCAGTCCTCTTGACTTTTTCCTTTCTATTAATTACAAAGTTGCTCCACTGCTCTTAATTCCATTAAGAGACCAGATTCCATCTCCAACATTCTGATATGTTCAGCAACACTATTTTCTGAACTCATGTCCTACTATACAGTGGACTATTAACTTAAAGAAGCTGTGAAGCAAGCCATCATTATGTAGAAAAATCAAAACAAACCCATTAAAAAACAGCAACATAGTGTACTGTAGTTTAAGTGTGGCGAAATCAGCCTGTTTAGTATGTTCTTAAAAACAAAGAACACAATGTACACTGGTGAGCTAAGGAACACCTAATTGAGTTTACCACAAGATGTAGATTATCACTAAGCCTTAGAAACAAAACCACCATGTTCGAGTTTGTAACTAAAGAAATCCACAAAGGCTGGACTGATGAGATTGATAAGCTTAAAATTCAAATTGTCTATGTCTAAACATCTATAACAACCGACTATCAATGACATTTTTGCAGTCAGTATCTCGATGAAGAGGATGCTGAGAGTCAGAAGTTTCTCACAAATGGAATGAAGAAGAAGAAATTTGAGGAGTATCATGAAGAATATGTAAGAAGATCATTAATATTAGTAGTAGTAATGGTAGCATGTACCAAAACCAGTCTCTCTATTCACTCTGGCTAAAAAAAATAAAAATTATTTAAAACACATATAGATGCTTATATGCCTACTAAATCAACACCGTCTTAATTAAACATGACCTATTTCATTTCTCTCTCTCTCCCTGGTACCTTTTCTGCCACAGCACCCAGGTCATGCCTCTTTTGGGATGTCGGTGTTTAACCTCAGTAATGCCATCATGGGAAGTGGAATCCTCGGCCTCTCTTTCGCCATGGCCAACACTGGCATCATCCTCTTTTTGTAAGTGTGCAGCATCTTGGACGTCTGGTCACAGTGTATCAGGATGGTATCTCTCTGTGAGAGCGATCTAGATAAATATGTGAACTGGAGAACATTTGATTATAGTTTACTGTACGATGTAAAATACTGCAAGATCAATCTAATTACTCAAATGAACCGGTTTGGCATTATAACGGTTGGCCATGGGACTGAGGCCATCTAATCTAATTTATCTGCAGAATCAGGGAAAGGGTCTCATCTTTTAACGTATTTACTGTATAGTGTATTCAAAGAGCATATTGCCTTGTTCAAGTTCAATTTGTGTCACAAATCTGATATTCAGGAATGACTGCCCACACTGTTATTTGAAAGTGATCAGATATGGCTCTGTTCAGACTGCGTCCTCAATCTGACATATTGTCGACCCATTTGTTTCGGTTCCTGTGTTAATGGCACCGGATGGATGGGTCCACTGTAGCACGTGTCTTGTGTGATATCAAATAGTAGTCATTTGTAAAAACACAGATAGTAACAAGAAAGTTAAGAATAGCGTTATCACATCCTCTCAAAGTGCTGTCAGTCGCGTTCAACCATGAAACCATGTCCGTACATGTCATGGAAACTATATATATAGCCTCAAGAAAAAAAGGAGATAATAAAGTAAGCAAAAACCTGTGTGTATATATACACTGCCCTGTTTTTGCCTACTTTATTATCTCCTTAGCTATAACTGCACCACCAGACTGGGTTTTTCCTTCTTAATGTAACACACACCAGTACTATTTTTGGCTAGGGCACTCCCCCTTGTTGGTCTTCAATCTCTTGTGGTCCAGACTGAAGAGGACAGAGAATTTGACATAGGGAGGTAGACACTACGAGAGGGCTGCGTTTCCGTCTCTGTTTAAACATTATTGCCTTGAGCGTGCTCTGACTGATTGATGGCAGTCAGCTGGACCGCTCATCTCCACTGAACCGCATTCCTCTCGTAGCATGAAGATGAAGAGAACACCTTCATCAATGCTCGATCCAGTTTTCACCTGACTAGCGGGTCAGCGTTTGGCCTCGTCTCCATCACTCTTCTACTCCCGCCTACGTCAGGTGGCTATTTCTGTTCTGTGTCCGCGCTCCTGGTGCCTGGTAACTCTGGTATCAGTGACACATACTAAGGGCTCCCTTCTTGGGGTTTTTTTTCTCCTCTCTTACACTCATGCAGTCTGTCATCTTGTCTTTGACACTGTGACAGATATCAGGTAGTTGAGGCAGACAGGAATACACAGGTTGAAGTTAGATTGTAAGGGAAGATTGATGGCCTCTACTGAGTGGATATTAGTACAGTCTGTTGATTATTTCTTGAAGGTTAAAAATGTTAATATTGATGTCTGATTTTTGTCTTGCAGTATTCTCCTCTTCGCTGTTGCTATTCTGTCACTCTACTCTATTCACCTGCTGCTCGTAACAGCTAAAGAAGGAGGTAATCATTAAGTCACACACACACATACACCCATAAGAACTTAATTGATGTCGTAGGTGTCTTTTTCCAATGGCGAGATAAAGATATAAATGGTATTGTAGGGGTGTTCTGTCTATTTTGTAAGCATATCATTTTTTGCATTTTTTTTGTTACCTTCATCAGGCTCTCTTATTTATGAAAAGCTGGGTGAAAGGGCGTTCGGCTGGCCGGGGAAGATGGCAGCATTTGGGTCTATAATCATGCAGAATATCGGAGGTGAGAGGATGAACCACTGTCAGGATCAAATCATGTATCATTTTCATTTAGTCACTACAAAGTCACATTTCAGTCTTTACGATGATGTATGTAAATGATATAAGCAGAAAGAGAATTGGATTGAAATGATTAAATGATCTCTTCCCAGCCATGTCCAGCTACCTGTTCATTGTGAAATATGAGCTGCCGGAGGTAATCCGAGCCTTTCTGGGACTAGAGGAGAGCTCTGGGTGAGTTGCTGTAACATGCTGAACATGCTACCATTATTATTAGTCTGTAACAAGAGCATATATAGTGTTCAAGTCCTTCGAATGGAAAAAATGGGAAGAAGGTCAACGATTAGAAATAACAAATGTGTAAATCCTAATCAGAGCATTTTTAGTATCCCATGGCCATTCTCAGCTTGAACAATAAAAAGTGGCACTTTTCCCATTTAAATGATTAGGTTTTGGCATCTGCTTTCTTTAGGTCACTCAACATACAACATGGATTGTTCTGTAAATCTATAACACTGACACTAATATAGATTGCATAGATTCCATCACAAGTAATAAAAGTTTAGTTATTGGGTTTTTGCATCTATCCCACACACACACACACATCCTGTGTGCAATGGTTTTAGATGGTTTTGAGAACATGCTTACGGTGATCCCTGTGAGATAAAGTGCTTGCGTGGTTTCTCCTCTGCTGTAGCGAGTGGTATCTAAACGGGAATTACCTGGTCGTGTTCGTGTCTATTGGAATCATCCTACCTCTGGCCCTTCTCAAGAACCTGGGTAAGCCCTGTTTTTCACTCAGTTTGCTAGGTGTGTGTGTGTTGTATAGATTTTTATTGTGCACGTATTCGTTTGTGTATCTTATGTATATTCCCTCATCGTGCAGGCTACCTAGGCTACACCAGTGGCTTCTCTCTCTCATGTATGGTCTTCTTTTTGGGCGTAGTAAGTGCTTATGTTATTATGTGCTTCTTAATTTTTGCATATAAGTAAAAAAAAAAAAATAATAAAATAAATTTTCGCTTTCTTCAAAACTGATCTATAATATTGTGTGTGTGTGTGTGTGTGTGTGTCAGTTGATTTATAAGAAGACGCAGCTCCCCTGTCCTTTGCCATTCTTCTACCATCACTCGGCCAATACGAGTCTAAACGGTTCTGCGCTGATGAATCCGTATGCGTCGCATAACAGTTCAGCTCTGATGGAGTTCTCTCGAGCAGACACGAGCAGCGGTCACCTGGAGCCCCATACTCCCCCTTTACCCGTCTCCAGTGTCCACTACACCCCTCATTCAGATGACGACGAGGACATGTGCACACCTAAATACTTTGTGTTCAACTCCCAGGTGAGGGCTCACGGTTCGATTCATTGATTCATAGGTTTATGTAAAGTATTGCAGTGGAATTGTCTAGGTGATGATAATTTAATATTACAAATCACTGGATCGTGTTAATGCAGTCATTCTGTTTAATCAGATTTTCTTGTTTGGTGGTGATTTATATGATCGAAGTATAATAAATAGGTTTGAATAAAATGATACTCAAGACACACATATAATCTTGGTTATTACTAGGTGTTATTTCTATGTACATTTATCATGACCCTGTCGCCTTGATATATCTCTGTTTTCTTTGTTTCCTACTCCAGACTGCATATACTATTCCTATTCTGGCTTTTGCCTTTGTGTGTCACCCAGAAGTCCTTCCCATTTACAGTGAACTCAAAGAGTGAGTACTTTTTCATATCTCACAATAATAGAAAAAAAAATTATTGTTATTTTTAATATCGCTTTCATTTTCTCTACAGGCGGAGCCGGAGGAAAATGCAAAATGTATCTAACCTGTCGATTTTGGCGATGCTTATAATGTACATGCTGTCGGCTCTGTTTGGCTACCTCACGTTCTACGGTACGTCCTTCTCTCACACCCAACAAGAGACAGATCTTTGTTTAGTGTTGTTCTTCATTTAATTCTGCTTCTTCCTCACTTTTATCTTTTTTTTCGTTCACACTTTAACAAACAGATAATGTGGAAGCAGAGCTGCTGCACACCTTCACCAAGGTTTACAAATTTGATACTATGCTTCTGTGTGTGCGTCTCGCCGTGTTGACTGCTGTAACACTCACCGTTCCCATCGTCCTCTTCCCTGTGAGTTCTCACACGCACGCACACACACACACACACACACACACACACACACACACACAAAAACTTTGACCTCCATGTACTGTTGAATCAAATCGGTATGAAATTAATAACTGTACATATTTGTTAACATTTTACGCATGGCCGGTTGTGCATAACGTCTGTGAGAGATGATTAGGTCGTAAATGTTCTCTTCTTCCCCGCAAACACCACATAAACATGTCATACAGAAGTAGAGCAACGCAGCTATTTTCAGTATCACACAGTACAAATCTGTGTGTTTTCTCAGTAGCCTAAAAATATACAAGCTGAAGGTCTTGGAAAATTTGTGTTACCGTGTTTTGTAACGAGGTGTTGGAAGCTGCTTAACTTTAATGGCCCAAACATGTGGAAAGCGCTTGGACCGATCCAACAGATCAGGATTGGCTAGGATGAGGTCATACATTATCCCGCCAGAACAGACCAAAACAGTTTTTTTTGCCATTAAATGAGAGAGGGCCATTGAAGGAGTTCCTGTGAGGCCAGTGTCTCAGTGAAGCAGTGACAATGACGTGAAGCAGGCTGTCCAATCATGGCTGCAACACTAATCTAAAACTATCTACCTTGATGGTATCCAAGCACTAGTAAAACACCAGGATAAACACATTAGTGTAACAGAAGATTATACAGAACACAATCCCCAGTGTTAAATAAACACCAAGTCCATTTGGTCTCAAATAAACAATGAAAATGTTTAATCAACACTGGAGATTTTACTGTGAAATAAAGGTCGTTTTTACTCATAACTGTGTTCTGTTATTCTGCAATCAAAAGCCTCTTGAACTCCCCAAATATGTAAGATTATGTAAGAAAATCGGTTTCATCCTGAATCTATCTTATAGATTTCTAGCTTAACATCCTTGCCCTTCTAAAGCTGCATGCATGCACACATGCGTTTATTAATTTTTTTTTATGAGGAATACTAGGTAGATTGTTCTATATCCAAGATTTTTTCATTTGCTATGATGGAATAAACTAAGAACCAGAGCTTGCATGCAAAAGTACAAATAAAAGTTCTCTGTTTTTTTTATTATGTTTAGAATATTTATAACTGGACATGTGGTATTGAATTACGTTTTCAGTAGCTTTTAAATGTGTATGTAACATGTAAGCAAAATGTGCCTATTTGTCGACACAAGGGACAATTTTAATAGCGCTAAAGTAGTCAACAGGTTTTTTTTTTTTTTTTTTTTACTATTTTGTCCTGCCTTAAAGCACACGTTGTTCCTTCTTCAGGCCAATGAATGGCAGCAGTAGCACGTGTCGGAGTGACTGTGTGTTTCTCCTTTTGCACCAGACAACAGTTCAGCGTTTGGAGAGGGCAGAGAGGGTGATGAGATCTGTCACTGTGGCTGAGGGCTCTACATAGCTGCAGCTATATTGGAGCACTGAGAGTAGCAGTAACAGGGGTAGGGTTTTTTTTTTTTTTTTTTTAAGGGGGCCGTTGGTTCTTTGGCCCCACTGTCCTTACTGTGATCTTTCATTGACATCACATGTTATATGCTGAACGAGAAAAGGGGACCTGACAGATATCCTCACATGGCCAAAACATATCCTCGTTTGGAAGTTTAGTACATAACGCACTCAAATTACAACACATAATATAAATGAGTACATTTAAGCTTTAAATGTACCAAAGTTGTATGCAGGTCGGATGGACCGCTGTGGTGGCACCTTGACAGAAGCAGCCAAAAGAAAGAAACCTAAATTTGGCACCACAGTGGCTTAGTGGTTAGCACTGTCACCTTTCACCTCCAGGTCCAGGTTCGATTCCTGCCTCGGGTCTGTGTGCGTGGACTTTCCATCTCCCTGTGCTTGGTGGGTTTTCTCCAGGTATTCCGGTTTCCTTCCACAGTCCAAAGACTTAGCCTTACTGACGTTCCCAAATTGAATGTAAGTGTATGTGTGTGCCCTTCGATGGATTAGTGCCCTGTCCAGTGTGTACCTCATGCCCTAAGTCTGCTGGGACAGGTTCCAGTCCCCACATGAAACTGTATACAGGAGAAAGCAATACAGACAATGAGTGATACAGACAACAAAAAAGCTTTTGTTTGCGTTTTTTTTTTAATAGAGATGGAGCTGTAAATATAATGCCCCATACATATAATGCCTGGGGGGCATAATTGTGCAATCAGATCTGGGCCTTATGAGTCTGATCAGAATATTTTCTTTTTTAATGCATTATTCATTTGTCATCACAGCCTATGAATAGTAACCTGGGCCAGAATTTGCCATGGAAAAAACTCAGAAATGTCCACTGGGTGGCGCTAGTGTGTGTATGTTGTTTACTTACACTCTCGCGCATGGCTTTATTCTTGTCAGGGTCTCTGTGGATATGGAGCCAGGATTCCACTCTGGTCCATTTCAGGACACCATTAAAGGTGTAGTGCCACATGTGAAAGTCGTTTGCATCATATGGAATATAACAGCCCTTGGCCTTTATATATTAAAGGCTGCAGATGTGGCAGTACAGCACTAACACCAGCTTTATTGCCAAGAATCGGTCGTTTCAACAAGCATCAACCACATTCTGCCTCAATTATGTGGTTAGATTGGGCGTGACTCCAGTATGATCATTTGATGACAAAAGGACACCAGGACTCGTCCATGGGGACGTCATGGCTGCAGGCATGCGCATAGAAGATCTGTGGGAAGTGGGAGGGGGGGAACTGTAGACGGTGCAGATGAGTGGAATATTCCACTGTAGTGATCAGGTGCTGGGCAGACTGTGCGTGTGTGAGTGAGTGACCTTGCCAAGCATTAGACAATGTAATAGCACTCGGCTGCCACATGGAGTGCTACAAGAACATTAGATCTACATTAGTTCTTCAACAGTGTAAATTTAGGTTCTTTGCTGTAATCACAAAACTAAAAAGGATCAACCAAGTCAAAATATAGGCTGATATTCAAGATGTTTGTACACTTATCATTGAGTATAGGATAAGTGATGAAACATCTTAACCACAAGTCAGATTGTCATCTACTACTGTTACTAGTTTTACCTACTAATATTATGTGGATGACTGAGGAACGTCTGTTCTTAACCACTTCATCCTAAGAAGTGAACACGGATGTAGTGATCATGTCCTGGTATTGTAAACCAGTTTGCATGCTGCATGTTAGAAATCTGAAGCGTTTTAGACAAAAAGAGTAGACGAGGGTATTTTGATACTAAGGGAAGGATATATACAGTATGAAGCACATTGTGCTGTCTTGGCAATCCATGACCTTTGCATTTCTGAAAGGTCAGAGAGAAAGACAAAGAGAGATTACATTTGCTGTGTCTCCAGACTGCAGAGTCCTTGACTTAGTACCGTGATAAAGAATGATATAAATGTTTCTCATGGACAGGATGACACATGTTCTTTCACCGGGCTTGCTCTTTTGCCACTGGTAATATTTTTTAAAAGAGAGTTTAGCAACCTGAACACAATCTGAACATGCTATTTATTAACATTACTTAGTACTATTGTCTAAGAAGTACAAATGGCCAAATTTGCTTATAGTAAATTATGATCATGTTGTAAATTTGGAACTTTACACTTTTTCGAGCCGTTTCTTGTAAAACAATATAGGAAGCCGTGTTATTGAAAAGCATGTTTGATGAAATTACTACTATAGATTGTATGAATAAGGAGAGTGCAGGAAGTACCTTGCTCCCAAGCAATGGGAATTAATTCTAAATTTGACCTCAGCTCCTACCAGTCACTGGCTCCTTTTTGGATGTCATGCAGAAAAGTGCTGAGAGATGAGGATGTCGTTTAATTGATACTGAATATATCTTCTTTTGGAATTTGAAATGTTAGCCTTGCCATTGCAGCAGATGGATTAACTTCCTAGCTAAGCCGTAGAGCACTGAACCCGGCTTTAGTTTAGGATTAAGGCGCACTCATTCCAACAACGTAATGTTGGTTATTACACAACAAAGTGTAGCCTAGTTTTATTCATTTCCATTAATTCCTGATTATATCAGATCTCCCTTTCTTAATGAGTGTACCTGAATAAATTCCAATCTGTTACCACTGGAGTCTCATGATATATTGCAGTGGCCTGTTGCCCCATGCTTCACTTTTTTAGTAGCCGGCAGAGGAGAGAGAGAGAGAGAGAGAGGATATAGATCACTGGTAAGAGTCTGGGAGTCATGCCAGCCTGGTGAGATATTGTTATTGGATAAAGGTGTGTGTGTGAGAGAGCGAGATCAGTTTTCCTTACCTGAGCAGTTATTATAGCTTTGTGACAAAAACCATTTATTAGTCAGACTGAAGCATAGTAACTGAAACCAGGAACTCTGTGGCATTACACCTCTGTTCATGAATGTGTACGGCAAATAAGGCACATCTTCATGCACTGAACATACAACTATAAATAAATTAATTATTAATGAAGTGATGAATAAATAATGTCTTTGTTGCTCTGGAAGATGTCACATTTCTCATTTTCATAAACTATTACATTTTGCACGCATAAAAGCATATTCACTGATGTTATAATGCTTTATATAAATTTCTTAAAAGATGATGATTAACAGCATCAGTTTAACATCAACCCAAGTAAAAACAAGACGTTTGTTTCTGTTTATAACAAAGAAAAACTTTGACACCATAAATATGCAAATCCCATAGAAACTAGATAAAGATCACCTGTGTGAATACAAAGACTCGCTGCTTGTTACCAGTAAATGCCAAATTTTTAAGTCCAGAGCAACCAAAATGTCACACCCATATACAGACAAGTAGCAGTCCTTTAATCCAAAAAGCCCTGCACGAGAGAGGAACACTGGTATCAAGCTGCTAAAAATACAACCCACACATAGCTGAGAAAGAGGAAAAGAGATAAAAATACACTTTAATGATTATCGATAAAATGGTTTCCAAGCGTCCTTAAAAGAGGTTCTTCAGGGAAAACCAAAGAAGCGTTTAATATTTTCCATAATTGTTTTTTTTCCCCCCATATTTAACCTTTAGATTTATATTGCATATTCTCATTACACACCCTTCCTAATAATTTCACTACAGCTAGTCATAGTTCCTGAATATCACGCTTTACAGTAAGTATAATTGACCAATCAGATTAGAGTCTAAGGGTGGCATTAATCATTATTTAGTTGTCGGTTCACTCTGTGAACCTTGCCCGAATTCCTTTTATCTGTAGTCATTTTTTAGTGTCACTATAATGATGCAGATATGAAATGAAATCCTTGACAATAAGGCAATAAAAAAATGTAAAAGTCTTGTTTGGTGGAAAAAGTACTAAGTCATATTAATGCTAGTTTAGTATTTCAGTGATTCTAATTTAAATATATCCTTCTTTTTGGAAAATGCTGTGTAATTGTCTTAATTACACACTTCCCTAACTCCACTTAATGTTTCAGATAATGAAATGTTTGTTCAGGACAGCGTGTCTTTGCTCTCAATGGGCTCCCTAAAATGGCTTGTCCTGGACAATAGACTGTCAGCAACACATCAAAAGCCAAGCCACTCCCCCAGTGAGCTGAATTGGCTGATGCAACTCTCTGAGGACGTTTCACAGCATTGTGGGTGTGTGCGCACACGCCAAAGAATTTGTGTGTGTGTGTGATTGTGTGGTTCCTCTTAACCTCCTGCTGGTGAACTTTCCCCCAGTGCATTAGGTTTAAGTGTGGCAAGTGTGTTGAGCTTCTCATTCCTAGTCCTGTGACCTGGATCGAGTTGATTAGCTTCGCTCTGTTAGCCACCTCCTGCTACCTGGGTTTATGCACAGAACATAAACCCAAGCCTAGTTGTGTGTAAATATACAATTGAAGTTTTGATATGATGCTATTTACATTTATAAAGATGTGTTCCACCTCTACCCGTGGTGGTGTTTAGCCTTTTTAGCTAGTAGGTAAGCTTGGTAAGCTTTGTATCATTAAACATCGCAATTGCACATTTTGTTTAATACCTTCTTAGCTATGTCAAACACAACCTGGTATTTTAAACGAGTTAGTTTTCACATCAGAGGCAAGTTGCTATAGCTAGCTTAACCAACAACTAGCTAGCAAATTACATATTAAGACTTTTTAATGTTCACTACCTACATTTATTCAAAATAGTTTAAATTCATGGGGAAACAATAAACTATACACAATCAGCTTACATTTTACAGCATCGTCAGTTTCCTCCTCTACTAGTTTCAGTTTCAGTTGTTGTACATGACAACAGCCCCCTATCATAGTCGTCTCCTGAGATTTATAACATTATAGTAATAGCAGACAGATCTTGACAACGTGAAGGGAACAGCTTCACACACAGCGCATGCATATCTCTTGTACACAAAAATCGCTTGTGTAACTTTTGCATTTGGTAACTTTAGTTCTCTGCTTCACCACAGTGCTCGCACTACAATATCCCACATAGTATATTGCACAAGATCCAAATCACATTATGTTCTAGTGTAAGCATCCTTTTTCTTGGCTTCAACATTCTCAAAAATCCCACTGAGCACATTTAAACCACTTTTACAGAAAGAATCTTCACTTTTCTGATCATGTTACTGAAAGAAGTAATGCGACTGGATCATCATAGTGCATTGTTTTTTTTTTTTATCCAAAATCTGGTATCTTATTTTAAAAAGGTTATATGGTTATTTTCCTATTTAACCTTTTGTTTTAGACAACCTTTTATATGTGTATCAAAGAATAATAATTTGCCAAAATGAATATAAGTCCAAAAATGGTGTTTATCACATTTTGCATCAAACTGCTCACATGAATGTGATTTATATTAATCGATGAGCATTGTAATAAAATTTTTAGTTCACCTGCTCTTGTAAACCGTCTTGTTTTTTTGAGCTCATTGTATTTTATTGTTCAAGAAACAAATGTTTTCAAGCTCATTGTACTGTATTATTCAGGAAACCCAGTTATGGAAGGCATGCAATACTGCCTTATAAGTTGCCTTGGTTTTAATTTTGGACTTTTATGATGTTATGGTCTATTGGAAATATGGTAAATCTATCTGAATTTTGCCACAGGCAGCCATTTTTCTGATAGTGGGCATCATCTTTTAGATTGGCAGCTTGTCTCTCATCATTCTGGACTGGATCCACAATTTGAGCTTGTTGAGCTTGTTATATCAGGAAATAACAAGCTCAACATTCCTCTTGAATTACAGTTCCCACAGATGATAACTACTACAATGGAAATAGGCTTTGTATTCTCAGAATTATGGAGTATCTTTGTCCTTGTTAATATGAAAGGGATTATCTTTAAAATGAAAAAGTTAATGAAATGCCTTGTATGGATTACTTAAATATTCTCTTGCTTTATTTCTCCAAAATGGTTTTATTACACTGAAAATCTCTGTGGGTTTTCCTATGTCAACTGTTTGCTTTTAATTTGTTTTTAAATGACCACAAAATCATAATTTCCTGTCTTCACAGAGGGATAAATGTACAATTTTCAGAAACTTTTAATATGTCTAATTTATTTACTTATTTATTTATTGAAGCAATGAACCATGACTTCCATCTTTAATGCCCTGCAATATTAATATTTTCCTGCATTTTAATATTTTCAGATTCGTTCTTCTATCAACACGCTACTCTTTGCTGAGCAAGAATTTAGCTGGATCCGACATATGCTAATTGCCGCCGCCATCTTGATTTTCAACAACCTTCTGGTCATCTTTGTCCCAACAATCAGAGATATTTTCGGCTTTATAGGTAAGTTTTTCTGAGTACTCCGTGTTTTTTAAAAGTTAACGTTCTATGGATTTGCTGGTCATTCACAAGCTGTAGCTTGGACAGTTTGTTTTCATATCACAGCAAAAAGTTAGCAGAACCAAAATGATCTGTATATGTAGCTAGCAGGGTAGTTCCACAGCTACTGTGGATGTTTTGCACAGACTCAGCCTTAGTGTCACCCAGATTTTACTTATATTTACATTTTCCTCATTTGGTTATCCAGTGTGACCGAGGTAAGTGTCTAGCTCAAGGATCCAACAGTGGCAACTTCTTATCAATAGCAACTTTGCAAAAGTTCTCCCAAATTAAATCTGCATGTTTAGTGATTTCTTCATTTTAATTTTGTTAAATATTATTATTGTTATTAGTAGTAGTAGTCTTAAGTATTATTATGTCTTAGCAGTATTATTACATGGAAATGTAGTAATACATAGACAAGCACTTAAAGGTTAAATCTGGCTCTTTCGAAGCATGCTGGATATTTCAGAAGTATTGCAGAAGCATTTAAATAAGCTAACCTGACATCTGGTGGTGTTCTGTAGTCCTTTATACTGGTCCTTTATACTGGTCCTCATACCTTGATATGATGTTCAGAACTTTATGTACTTATTATACTGTACACACACCTGCCATACTGAGGTTGTTCGAGTATCTGTTTGTAGAATGTTTTAGAAATATTCTAAATGATCTTAAAGTGTACAGTATAATACTGACACGATGACGCATATCTTAATGCTCCAGGGTCCTCTGCTGCCACCATGCTTATCTTCATCCTACCTGCTGCCTTCTACCTGCGCCTGGTGAAGAGTGTACCATTCAGGTCCACCCAGAAAATATCAGTAAGTTTGCCCTTTCTACTACTCTAACTTGATTTGCAAACTACACAGACATGCTAGCTTTTAATTACATTCAAGTGCATTTAATTTTGGACTTTTATGATGTTATGGTCTATTGGAAATATTGTAAATCTATCTGAATTTTGCCTTATGTCCACAGGCAGCCATTTTTCTGATAGTGGGCATCATCTTTATGATTGGCAGCTTGTCTCTCATCATTCTTGACTGGATCCACAATCCTCCCGGATCTGCAAACGGCCATTAACCTTCCCTGCCTGACGTCCCCATAAATGCAGACTGAGGGTTAATATGTACGCATGTGATGTAATGGACACGTTCCAGAAGACACCCTCTCGGCATTACAGCATTACAAACAGACATTCACCCAACATGTTCTCTTTGTCTCTCTATGTCTTTATGTTCTCCCAATTTCCTCGCACGTCATCTTTTAACATCGAGCATATCGCACTCTTAGCGGATGTAGTTGCGAAACTCCAGCCGCACACAGAGTGTCAATGCTCGCCTCTAGGAGATTTGGAACGATGAAGAGAGAGGGAAGTAAAAACAAGTCTGATCTGACTGCCTCAGATACTGCAGAAGAAAAGGCTGTCATGGTGCTTCAGCAGTTCATCCTCATGATGGATAAGCAGCACTTCTGGGTTGTGTTTAAGATTTTTATGTATGTTCACAGATGGGCTCAAACAACACATGCTTCCCCCCCCCCCCCACACACACACACACATGAACACGCACACCGATAGGCTTTTAAATACCGGAGAGCTTTTTAGTCTGTAATTTCTGTTTTAGGGAAGAAGAAAAAAAAAGGTTACTTTTTTTCTAAAGTAAAATTATAGTCATCTGATCAAATAGCATTAACTGATCTTTTTTTTTATTTTTTTTTATGGTGTTTGAATTAAAAAGAAAATGTCCATTATTATCATCATTATCAATATAGATTATGGACAAAACATTCTCTCAAGGTTTTGAGAGATGCAAGGACATGTCAGATCTCTGTCGAGTGTACTGCAATTTCCTTGTATTGCATTTACTCTATAATGCTAGAACAAAACCGCTGCAGATGGCCTCTATGCAAGATAATGTGAAATTCCTCGATGAAATTAAAGCAAAAAGAAGCGCCTTGGGGATCCTCTCCCTAAATGCTGAGTGTGAATCTTAAACATCCGGCTTCATTCCAGCTCTGATACTGTCATACCACACAAAAATAGGACAGCTGGCTCTGACCTTTTTTGGCTTCAGGTGAAATCTGAGAGCTTGATGCCAGAATGGGCTTCATGCTATTAGTCATCAGCCACTTTGTGAACAGTACCAGTACAAGTATATAGTGAAGGGTGAAGGGTTCTTACTCTTACACTTATGCTGGTTCTCGGTTCTGCAAAAGTAAAAACTGTCAGAGAAGGTTAGAAGAATGCCTCAGTATTTTGAACCGTACTGTACCGATAATGTGATGGCAAACATGAACTGCCCATATCTTTCTTACTAGGATAATTTGCTGAATCGTTAATAGTTCGATGCTGTGAATCAAGGCAGCTTTCACCTCTTTTAAATCCTTTTTTTTCTGGTATTCTATTAGAGTAAAGTAATTCCCAAATCTAGAAAATACTGTAAAGTGTCTTAATTATTTCATCTTTCATTTTTTGTAATATCCTGTAAAAATGTGTTTTTTTTTTTTGTTTGTTTGTTTTTGTTTGCACAGATATGTCGTCATCCCATTTGCCCCTCTCTCGTTTATTCTTTATTGTGCCACGCCACTGTAAAGGTTTTAGTCGTGTCAGAGTGGAGTTGTGTACAGAGGGTACAGAGACCATTAGACAAACCAAACACTGCTGATTGATTTGTGCTGATATCTTTTCTTGTATGTTTTTGTTGTTCCTATCCAGCCAAAGTGGACAGTATTTATAGATCGTTTGTTGATCTACATAGATATAGACAGATATTTCAAATGAAATGGTATATTTTGTGCATGTTTTGGATCATGGTCTTTTTTGACAGCTGTATATTCTTTGTAAATAATTTGCTATAAGGTGTACACACTTACTGGGTTCTTCAGGATAAGGAGGGATATCATCTCAAGTGTTTACTGAAACAGTTTTACTCTTTTGTATCTTAGCTCTGTTTGTTAGTCGACTAACTTCTTTCCTTTCTTTCTTTCTTTCTTTCTTTCTTTCTATTTTTTCTTGATTTGTAAATTTTGTGATAAAATATATTGTATTTCTATTATTTAGTGTCCTGCTTAGCTATTTTTATGAATGAACACAAAACTGAAGCATTTTTAAGCTACTCTTTAGTTTTTCGATTCATGATGGTACATAAAAACGTGAACGGCTGTATTGCATATGGGTGAAGATCATCTTTTGCTCTTCCTTTTCTCAATTTTCTATACTTTTTTGTATGCCCTATATAATGTCTTTATGATGTATCGTGGGGCAGGGTCCAGTCCGCCTCTGAAACAGAGGATAAACACTGATGCTTTTTGCTTACTGTAAGTCAGGCTGTAGTCACTCGTGTCTTGCACGCTTATATGTATGCTTAATGTCTGATGTCAGTGTCATACTGGATGGGCTTTAGCTTTGTGCCTTGACGTTTCCTCAGGTCTTATAAAGGGAGTCCAGCTTTATTTGTGGAGGGGTCCTATACAGATTTTCCCCTAATACCTCAGAATTGTTTTGGATATTTATTGCTTTACTTTGATTTTCAAAAGCGCTGACAGTGACACAAAGCTCAAACCTAGGAGCCCCTCCACAGATAAAGCTTAACCCCCCCACAGCTAGAGCTCTACTTCTCTCTCCAACTGTTCTACCTGAGTGCCATCTGACCCACAGGGAGCAGTTGCATGCCATTGGCTGAGCCGACTCTGCTTCCTGTGGATCAACCATGATTTGCATATTTATGGTGTCAAAGGGTTTTTGTATCATTGAAGGTGTTTCAGTAATATGTAATATAAAAATAAAAACAGAAACAAATCAAACTTAGTTGCTTTCATTTGTGTTGGTGTTAAACTGATTCTCTTAACTAATATCTTTAAATGATTGTACTTTATGCTTTGAGGTGCAAAAACAATTTACTAGTGAATGAAAACGAGGTGTGTCGCATAATCCAGCGCAATGCAAAGACAAATCTATTTATTCATCACCTGATTATGTACTTATTTGTTTGTTCAATGCCTGAAGGAAGATGTGTTCCTTATTTGACATATACATTCATGAACAAAGGTGTAATGCCATAGTTCCTTAGTTTCAAGTTACTATGTTCTATTCTGACTAATAAATAGTGTTCATTCCAAAGCAATAATAACTGTTCAGGTGGCGGAAACTGATCTCTCTCACACACACATGCGTAAACCTTTACGCTACTCGTGCGAGATGAAACCGTGACGTTGGCCGGTGTGGTTTACAATCATGATTAAACTAAGCTATTGTTTAACAGTTGACGTGTGCAGGGCACACTATGAGCATGTGCAAAAGCACAACTAATTATGTAAAACTAGCAACCTTTTATACCAAGGTGGTGCTCTTCTGCTTGTTCATTATGTCTGTATCTTGGACACTCAGAAACTAATTGGTTGAACATTAGAAACTTCAACTAGTTTAGATCTACTACTAGTTTAGACTTAATACTTTTGACACCATTGATCACTATTTAACCATTTGACACAAATCTCATCTAAAGATAAGACCCTCCTCTGGCTCAAGTCTTATTTGACGGATCATTATCAGATGGTCAATGTAAATGGTGACTTCATTAAGCATCGACAAGTAAGGTTCGATATTCTGCAAGATTCTGCTTGAGGTCCACTTTACTTTTTCATATATGCCACTTCTGGGTAAAATTATTATCATTGTTATGTTGATGACACAGTCATGTGCAAAAGTTAATACCCCTCTTTTAATTTTTTTTTTTTGTTAAAACAATAAAAAAAAAAACGCCTGATCATTGCAGGTCTTTCAGGTCATTACAACTTTTTTCACCCTGCCATTATTTATCTAACAAAAAAGCCAAAAAGGAAAAAATACATGTGGGCAATACTAAGGATTCCTGCTTCCACAGGATTTAAGATAGTAAGTTGCAGCCAGCTGGTGTGAAGCAGAAATTTTGGCAGATCTGGATCATTTAGGTGTGTTAACACAAGGCCAAGAGGGAAAAACGTACAAAGTGGGCTTGGAGAAGCAATTGTTGCTGCACATCAGCCTGGAAAGGTTATAAAACATTTCCAAACAATGTTGAGTTCAACAGTGAAAGAGGTCAGACCGTGCAATGTTCAGAGAGAAAGCTCACAAGCCTCACCGAGCATGTTAAATGTTCATGTTAAAAGTCTGACAGCACAATTAGAAGAAGACTGAATCATTATGATTTGTTTGGAAGGGTTGCCAGGAAAAAGCCTCTTCTGTCTAAAAAGGACATGGAAGCACATCTGAGGTTCGCAAAATTGCATTTGAACCAAGCACAGTGACTCTTAAACAATGTCCTCTGAACAGGTGAGGCCAAAGTGGAGTTGTTTGGCCATGTTCAGGGAAAACCAAACCCAACCAAATTCTGACAAGGCATAAGTACTAGTAATTTAGTTTGCTAGTCTACTATTCTCAACACTCAACACTGTCTTGGCCTCTAAAGAACAGATGAAACACAGGCTTTTTTATTTCTCTCTGTTGATTATCCCCCAGATAGAGACACATAAATTTGCAGAAATGTTTCTACCTAGCCTGCTGTGCTGACGGCATAAACAAGATAGTGAGAAAGTTTTCTATGTTTGTTGGTATTGAGGAAAGGACATTCTAGGGATACGCCATGAAGAACAGTTTGTGAATGTTGAAGTACAGGCACACCTTTATACAGAGTGTTCAAATTTAATTGGTTTTAATATAGACCAATAAAGAATATCCCAAACAAGCTTTTAGATTAGCTCCTTCCTCCGTTCTTCTCAGCAGTTATACAAACTAGGCATGAGTGGCAACATGCTAAAAGCAGCAGCCCAGCATTAGTGTTGGACGAGGCCTCTATGACCCTGGCCTCCGACTGCGCAGTGTGATGGACTGACCCCATCACTCACTTCCTGCTGCTCAGAGACCTGCGGAGAGCTGTGAGGGTGTTGAGTGCTCTTGTTCTTGCATAAACAGACAACGGCAACCTAATCACTCTGAACACACAGTTCTGATGATCGAATATCAACCCTAACTGTGGTTTTTGTAGATCTTCAGCACTTTATATAAATTAAACCTGTGACTTTTCCTCTAGATACATAATTCCCAGATTTGTAATGGTGATATTAGTGCTTGCTTGCCTTTCTTGGAATAAGTGTAAATTCTGAGTAGAGATGTGAGGAAACACATAATGTGGCTTTGTATTACTTGATCCTGATTTTATATATTTTCTCAACAAAAAAAATTAACATACTGAATTTTTAAATATTAGCTGTCAGGTATACAGTGCCATGAAAAAGTATTTGCCCCTTCCTGTGTTTTTTTGTTTGGTTTGGTTTTTGCAGTGGCAGTTATTAGGTTTAGGGGGGATCTTAGGTTTACTTTTTCACATAGGGCCGGTCAGGTTTGGACATTTTTTCCCTTAATAAATTAAATCATCATTTAAAATCACTTACCACAACTCATTATCACAGTGTTCCATTGGGTCATGTTGTTGCTCTTCATGTTGTCTTTTAGCTGTTTGTTACACACACATACACATGATTAAACAAAATGTACTAATATGTTCACAATAGATTAACTTGATCCTCCTTAACTGTCTGTCCAAGTTATTCAAGGTGAGTTAAACTTGACGAAAGATAATCAATTCATGACAAGATCGTAATATGTATGTGTTTATACCAAAGAAGCTGTTACTTTTCAGTACTTTTTTTTACAACTTGATATGACCTTTTTTCAGATTAATTGTGGAAAATACTTGACACCAAATCCAATACTTGGCACCTTGTACATACACAATTCCTTATTCAGAAATAATATGGTTATGAGTGGAGAATTAATTAATGATTCATGATGTATTAAACTAAATGTAAAACTCCTGACAGTTTAGAGGTTTCATGGTATACTTAATGTGTAATCCAAGAATAATTGCACAACTGCGCCAGTTAATAAGGAGCTTTAATTCTGGAGGATTGCTGAACTCAATGCCTGTGTTTCACAGTAACGCTGAAAAGGTGGAGGGGCTGTTTCTAGGTCCAACTCTCCTCAGTTTACACTTAGTACTGAGATAGATTTCCCCTGAGTGTGTTTTTTTTTATTATTTATCAATTTGTAATGTAAAAAATAAATCTAATAATCTAAACATTAGAAAGCAAGAGCAGAGCTATAGGTTTGTTTATACAATGCAAGGCATGTCTAATACCAAACTGGATGAGCCCAATCTAAAACTATTCCACATTTTGTAGTTGTTACAACCTCAAATTAAAATAGATTTATATGTTATTAATGTCCATAAATTAGGCCATATTATTGAACCAGGAGGCAATCAAGTTACTTACTATAAGTAAATTACCTAAGTAAAGTCTGTTTGGAGTGTAGGTATGTATTTACTCTTATTGCTTATATAATCATTCGAATGGAGACATTTGTCTGAAATTAAAGTCAGATAGGAACGCAATTTCTCACAAACTCTTGTTCCTGGGGGAACGTAAAAGTTATCAAAACAAGTCTGGGGCAAAACTCTAGAAAGTCAGTAAAGTCTTTTTTTAATCCTAAAACTTTGAATATCCCATAGGGTGATGTTAAATCTGTTATTGAAGCATGGAAATCATGAAGCATGGAAATCGTACAACTGTGACTCTGTCTAGATGAAGCAGACCTGAAAAACTTTTTTCTCTCATTACACAAGAACACCATCACCACACATCAGATGAGACTGGAAAACTGAACAGGTGGATGGCACCAAATACCAGTTTGCAAGAGATAATGAAAGTTAGTGAAGTGAATAATTGCTTTGCTTTGCAAGTGTATTTGTTACAGGCATGTTGGTTGCTTATGGGGCCTATGTAAATCAAACAGGGCCTGCCATAGTGGCTGCAGATGGATGCTTGATAAGGGTTGATTGTTAAAAGGCCATAGTTCTTCTGTTTGTTTCTTTTTTGCCTTTTGTCTGGCTATTTAACTGGCCCCAACCATGGTGGAGACCTGGTAGACTCCATGCTGCTAGGTCTCATTAGTTTGCATTTACCACTGGCGATGGTCAATACTGCAGGAAGAGATGGCAGCAAGAGTGGTGACCCAAGTCTCAAAGCTGTGCAGACATACAGTGAGGATGACAGCTTTGTAAACACTAATTTTCACAGGGTGGTTATTACACCAGACACACTCTCAGAGTCTTCCAAAGGAATTGTTTGCTTTGACCGATCTACTATAGATTTCTTTGTTGTTTATGGCAAGAGAGGCGATCACACACCCTTGGTGGGTAGTACTCTTTGTGGGTATGATCTTTGTATGATTACCGACCTGAATTTTTTCAGAAAAGTCTGTTAATTAACTGATTAGCTAAATAAGGTATGCTGGGACCTGAAAAAAAACACTAAAATTAACTGATTAAACAGAGCCTTAAACGATTTAGCCACCACTGCCCCTAAAGGTGGTCTAAAGAAAGCTTGTTTCCCCACACCACGATTAGGGGCAGTGGTGGCTTAATTGGTTATGGCTCTGGGTAATTGACATAAGGATCAGGGCCCGTATTCACAAAGCTTCTTAGAATTCTCTTAGAGAGCTCCTATCTTAAAAAAGTCCTAGCTGGGAGTCCTAGACTAAAAGTGATTTAGAAAATGTTTTAGAGTAACTCTGAGTAAGGAAAGTACAAAAACCTTTATCTTAGTGAAGAGGCCTGGTTGACCCCATTGTTAGGGATGATGCAATAATCCTAAAAAAAAAGGACTGTGATTGGCTGATTATAATAACCTCTGACCTCTGTAAAGGTCGTGGAAATAGAATATATGATAATAGAATAGACAGTAAAATCATAATGTTTGTGTATGAAGGAGTTGTATAATCATAACTACAGGCTACTTTATGCAAAGTTTCTGTTATAGGCTAAATATCTTAAAGTTGAAATGTTGCTAAATGTTGAAAATCTGTCTACTTTTGAAGCAACCAATTTCTAAACAGTAGTTAAGTTTTTACATTTATTTGCCATACTGATTTTATTACTTGTGATCCATTTCAGATTGATGGGAGCAAAGTGGCTCACCTTTTTA
>JAQMYL010000012.1:27340166-27352793 GCA_030014365.1 Clarias pachynema
GGCAACGATACAAAAACAGGAAGCTACGTCACCACCTCTACGTAAACAAATCCTCTACGTAAACCAATATCACTATAAAGATTATCTCAGAATATCTGAGATTTTCCATTTAAATGTATACATGTATATAAATATTAAGTAGACTGTGGGCTGTTATGCATGTTGGTCAAGCTTCAGCACGTTTTCTTTTAAATAAATTAACTGTATGCGGACAATGTACAAGCAAGTTGTACTTACTATGTCCTTACTGTCATCTCCAAATTTGAAGCGTAGAAAAAAAATTTCATCATATTATAATATTGATTATCAAATGTACATTTTTAGAAAGATGCATTGTCCCCTTCTCGACAGTATATTTTGGTTAACATGAAAAGTCTGTCGATGATAAAAATCAATCCAAAATGTGGCAAAAACTATGCATGCATGTCCTGTGCATGTCATGGAAGGATTGATGACAGGGTGGACATTTTTTTGCTGAAGTTAAATAAAAGTTTCTTATATTTATTATGACATGGTGGACATGTTAAGCTTGACAACATCAAGCTACAAACACAACCTGATGAATTTGAAAATATAATTTAAATACTTAATTTACTTAGAGCAGTTGTTTCCCCCTCCATTGAAGAAAGACAAAATGATGGTGTTGATATCACTGATTAAACAGGCCAGTTTTTCAAAGGGGCAGTTACCCCCCTCAAAAAAAATGACATGGTGGACATCAGTTTCAGGGACAAAATGTTTATTATTATTATGATGAAAATCAATATTCATATAAAAACAACATATTGTTACAGAATTTTGCAAGATCAAAAAGAAACATAAGCATTTTAATTTTCTGTTTCTGTTAGTTAACCACTTATTGCACTCAGTGAAATTACCAGAGCAGCATGTGGGACATAACTAAATCACATACGCACACACACACAATCAAAGCAAATAGTATAAAATGGGAGAAACACATTTCAAGAGAGTTCGAATTGCATTGATATTTGTCTAAAGGTCATTCATAATAAAACTTCTGAATTTTATTATTTTTCAATATGTTCATGATAGTGATATGAAGTGATTCTGATGAGGACACCAAATGCACTTTATACTGATATTAACCCTAATTCCACAGAGTAGAGCTTTCTGAGGTTTTACTACAAAGAAAAATGGGACAACACAAACATCATTATAAATCATTATGAGCTGAATTATGAATTTATATAGTGCATGTGAAAGTGGTGACATGACTGCTGCACCTACTTAATAGTTAGAGACCTAAATTTGAGAAAGTCTTGCCTAATCACATTCATTTCAATTCATAAATATGATGTGCTTTAACACTCCAGTTTCATAACCTGCTAATATAATAATATAATATAATAATAATAATATTAATAATGAATATAATAATCCTGTATTTGTCTATTTAAAAAAAAAGGCAGACATTGCACGAGTGACATTTTTTTATTTGGGAATGTATCTAATAAATGTTCCTGTCACAAGTAGGAGGGACAGTAATTTATGTGTAAATGTGTTTAATAGTTTCTTACATCATTTCTAATAATTTATTATGTAATTTGAAACTTATTCAGTAGCACAGTATGTATTAGTAATATCCAGTTATGTTTCTTATTACTTCTAATTACATCTTCCTCAAAATTTTATCACTGTAGTAAGATTACAGTGCATCCTGGACATTAATTTCTAAATAAAGCATTTAAGCATGATTTGATGCAATTGTACCAGATAGTGGTGTTATAATAATGCTGGAAGCCTCCATCAATCAAGTTCCCATCATCAATCATTTCCTTTTCAGTTATAGTAAGTAGTCAGTCAGATAATAAACAACATATTTGGCCATGTGTGCTTTTGGTGACTGGGGATGGTTCCACTTGACCATGAAGATGGTCTTGAACTCTGATGACTTGTGACTGCAGTCAGACAATAGTTTAGGACTGAAATTCAAACAAACTGTCTTCAACAGTGAGAGTGGACTTCACATGAACTTTCAGCCTCCTAGCACACAGTATGATGCAGATCAATCAATCCCTGCTATTCAATATCACCCAAATGAGGATGGGGTTCCCTGTTGAGTCTGGTTCCTCTCCATGTTTCTTCCTATAATCACCCAGGGGTTTTTTTCCTTGCCACTGTTGCCCTCAGCTTGCTCATCAGAGACAATAACATTATATGTTATACATATTTCCACACAATTTTCAATCTCATTTTCATTTTTTTTTTATTCTGTGAAGCTGCTGTTCGACATTGGCCATTGTTATAAATGCTATATAAATAAAATAGAATAGAATTGAACAGATATGGTCACTAGATGGCAGTAGAGTTTAAAAAACATGGACAGAAAAGACATAACTGCATATACAAAATGATTAACATTTATCAAATACTGTCTAAAAACATGAACAGCATAGTTGTTACCATTACATGTATGCCAGTGATATTTACACTGATTTAGCATAATGTAGTCAATTATTGTTTGAATAGATCATATCAAGCACATTCAAAACATCCACACGTGGCCCCCAGAGTACAAGTTACTGCTTCTCAGGGACAGCAAATGTAGTCTTCACAGAAATCAAACCCAGAGGTGGGTGGGCTATAACATGTCATCAGGTTTCACTCCTATTAGCTAAGAACAGGAGTGTGAGGCAAACTGGATGGCTGAAGATTAGGATCAGACCAGGTGACATTGTGAGCAGTTTGACCCCAACATCATATTCACT
Organism: Clarias pachynema; assembly: GCA_030014365.1. Lineage (NCBI taxonomy): Eukaryota > Metazoa > Chordata > Actinopteri > Siluriformes > Clariidae > Clarias > Clarias pachynema. Next base: position 27,342,896 of record JAQMYL010000012.1, read on the forward strand.
GGTTAAACCACATGATTAACCAGGTCACATCGCAAGACTTGTGCCTTTGTCTGAAGTGCTCACTGCCTCCACAATCACCATCATAAAGACGTCCTCGATATGGTTCTCCACAAGCATTTCCTCCTGCATTCGATTTCTCATGTACTTCTGAACCCGATTAGTCATGAAAAAAAAGAAGAAATCTCATAAAATGTGTTACCCAAAAACACTTTTATTAGACACAAAGAATTTACAGGACATTAAAGAGACTACATTTAAAATAATTATTGTAAAGTGCAATAAAAAGATACAGATAAATCAGAAAAATCAAACATGTAGACATTGACAAAGAAAACAACACACATATAGGCATAAAGGCAACTTTAAAACAGTCAGGTTTGGATTGTGCTGTAAATAATAATTCTTTACAAAAAAAAAAATCAGTAATTTTGACATTAATATTGATCAGTATGAGCTTCACTTAATCAGCAGTACACATGGTAATTCGTATTCACTTCTAGAGGTAGTTCCTATTTTTGAATGGCTAGGCAACTGGATAACCACGATACCTGCGAGAGGTTGCTGTTATTAGACTGCATTACATCTTGTTAAAGAGCGATTATCATGGAATTACGACTTATGGGAGAATACTCAGGCAAGTAATTACCTGTTAAATCTCTAACGATTATTGTCCTTAATGCATGTTATTGTTCCTGAATATCATAATGAATAATTACTAGTGATTTTCCCCCAAAAGAACTATATTAATCTACAGCTTGTTATTTCATCTAGAATGCCAAACCATCTTGATGTTACACAACTACACATGGAATGTTGAAAAGCTAGTTTACAGGATACTGAGTGTTTACTCTTAAAATCGACCAGAGACATTATCTCTTGACCTTTTTCCACGAATGACCTTTGTGGGACAAATAAATTTAAATCAAATAAATTATAAAACACGTAAAATATTAACACATAGTTGAGAACAGAAACATTGATTCGTTACTCATTGCGTGCTGCTAACGCCTTGGGCCTGTACCTTAAAGTGCTATACCAAGGGTAAAAAAAAAAAAAAAGTACTCAAAACCACCATCACCACCACCACCACCACCACATTAAAAGCCCTGCAAGTTCTAGCTACCATTAAGTTCATTGCTTCTTTTTACTGTTCATCTCAAAGTAGGGCTTGTCTGCCTTCTTGGAGACCCCAGTTTGACTGGTTGGTTTCTTTTGCGTGGTGGTGGTCGGGGTCGCTTTAACTGCTCTGACTGGTGCAGAGTTAGTTTTGAGTGCTCTATTATTGCTGCTTTGGGCTTTTCTGTCTGTAGTGTGTGTGGATTTTGTAGTTGATGGCTGTGCAGCCTTTGGCGCTACGGTCCCGTTGGTAGACGGTCCTGCTGGATTTTTCGTCCTGGAGGGGTGAGAATATTTTGAGACTTGGGAAGAGGGAGTGGAGATTTGAACTCCGGATTTAGCATTTGCTGGTGCAGGTCTGTTCACTCTTTGAGTTTTTGCTACTGGTTGTTTGGGCTTTTCTGAAACTTTTGCTAGGGAAGGCTTGGTCTCTTTAGGAGTCCTTGTAAGGCCTGCTGGTTGAGGGGAAACGGGGCGTCCCTTTTTTGTGTCCGTTTGTAGACGTGTGGTAACAGAGGAGATGGGTGGTCTAATGGCGGGACGAGTACGAAGAGGTGCTCGAGGTGGCCGGCCATCCCGCTGAGAAGTATTTGCTGTGGGGGTGGCTGATGACTTGGCTTGTTTGCAGCTTGGCTCTGGGCACACAGGACTACGCGGCTGAGAGGGAACACCACATTTGCGCTGCTTCCGGTCAGAGATGATAAGGGGTGATTTCTGGGAAACAAAAACTGGTGGGGAGGGTTGGACTAAAGGGCTCTTTTTTGTAGTGTTTGAGGAGAGTGCAGTGGTCTTGGGAGAGACACTGGACACTTGAAGTTTCTTTTTAGGAGCTGCGGTTTTCCTTGGAAGGGACGGGGTGGAGACTGGGGACTGGGCAACGCCTCGTGGCGTAACTGCGCCAGAGGCAGGTGTACCAGGTTTTGTGTGTGGAACAGGAGTCGAGGAGGAAGAGGCTGAAGAGGATGGGGCGGAAGAGGAGGGGAGAAGGTTGACGGCAGCGAGAGGGTCCATGGTGGGCGGCTGAGCAGTCTGTGTGTTGAGGACAGAGTCTGGGACAGAGGAGCCTTTCTGAAACGCCAGAATCTTCTGCTCCAGGGTAGTGAACTGCAGCACACGACCAGGATCATTCTTCATCAGGAAACCCTTTAGCGTATCCCATCCCCCACCCACGCGCACCATCACATGCTTCCCATGCAGCATCTGGAAAAAGAGAGAGAGAAAAAAAAATAGTCACAAGTTTAAACAGCTTAACTTGTACATCTTTTAAACATGACCTTCAGTAAGCTAATCTTCCCAAAGCAATTGCAATTATTTAACAAAAAGAAATAAAATGAAGCAACTCAAGGGTGCTAGAATTTGTCAGAGTTTTGATTCCATAAGCATCTGGAGTTAGCATTTAGTATTTCAGATCAAACCGAGATTAAACTAAGCTCTTGTTATCCATCCTTTAGTCCTGCTTTAGTCATGAGAATTTTACCACTAACTAATCTCAACTGATTAGTTTAATTTTCATTGTTTTTTGATGCACTACAGATAGAAGTGTGGTAGGTACATTTGATAAACTCTAGATAAGATATCAGTGAGTTAGCTCTTAACTGCCAGACCTCTGTCCCCTGTATGAGCTTTACGCTTTAGTTAAAGCTGGCAGGAGTATTTTCGATACAGTTTCCATAATATCATTTGCCCTGAAAGTGAAAATCAGTTATGTAGTTGTGATCCTGGTTCACTCATGGTTACAGTTTGTATGGAGATTCACACACTGGCCTTGTGAGTTCTCCCATTTCCTTCCAACTCCCAAAGATATGCCTTGGATAAGCCCTGGATCCCATGCTACGCCGATCAGGATAAACCACATACCAAAGGTGTATGAATGAATGGATGAACAGAGCTAGATGAGCCTATGGAAATGTGATAGTTATCCGACTTACCCATAAACCATTAAATAGTTAGAGTTGTGAATGAGATCGCAACATAATTGCACTTACACCATGTACGGATCTGAAATCTTTCATTATACCCAGTTTTTAGGGAGGAAACAAACAGGATATTTTACTTTATCATGTATAAACATGTTTATGCTCATTTGTTCACTTATTCATTGTGTACACCGCTCATCCTGTTACAGGGTCGCGGGGGGCCTGGAGCCTATACCAGGTAAGGTACACCCTGGACAGGGTTGCCAATCCATCACAGGTTGTACACACACACAATAACACTGATTCACCTAATCTGCATGTTTTTGAGGTGTGGGAGGAAACTGGAGTCCCCAGAGGATGCACACAGTACACAAAATGGAATCGAACCCTAGAAACTACAGTGCCCTGGAACACTGGAGGTATACAATCATGTAATCATTTATGATTCTCTAACACTCCCACTGAGCAAATCTTACCCGAATGAAGAGGATCTTTTCCCCCAACCTGTAACGTCCCTCTGCCAGATACTCGATAGAAAACCTCTGTGAGCAATTACAGGGAAGGTCATCTGAGTCAGAGTCCTGTGGAAGGAAAGTGTCAAGACTCAAGAAACACTGGGAGAATGTTTACGCGAGTGGACACGTGCGCACGCACACACACGAACGATACAAAGACTGTTTGTACTGTACATCTGTGTGTAAAAAAGTTAAATGAAAATATATATATAAATAAAATTTAACTGAACCTAACCGTACAGTACATTAATCCATAGTGACGTGATTCTGAATATGAAATTCTTAAAACTTTCATTTTGGATCTTGGACTCTAACACCACACAAGCTTTTCCATGACTTTGGCCTTATACTCCTTAGCTTGTTTAATGAGCTTAAGCTGTTCCAGTAATATGTAGGATTACTAATACCTGCTCCGTCCCCTTAGTGACTACTCACAGCATGATGGAAGCCTCCATGTTGGCAGCACACAGTAAAGGTTTTGATTGGAGGAGCAGGATCTCCTGCCATTAGCAAAGATTCTTCCAACTCGATCTCCTTCTCCAGTTTCACCAGCACGGGGGGTTCTACGCCGTACCTAACATGCAGCAATAGAAATGTACAAGTGCAGCTTTTAGCTGAAAGGTGTAACTCAATTTCAGACCCTCAACAAGGAAAAAACAAAGATAAAATCCTTCGCCCCAGAATTCCTACTCAAAAACTGCAAGTGACAGTCCCTTCAGCCACTGCCTGGCCAAAAAGCCACACGCGCACAGACTTTCATTCAACTGCTTTTGCCTTTAGGTCACACATTGTGGTGTCTAGTTCATTGTGGTGTCTAGTTCATGTGTGAAAAGGAATTCCTCATGCTCCCAGAATTACTCTTTCAAGAGTCCTGGAATATTCCTGTGCCATCAGCTGACTTAACATAACGTACGTTGCTAGACTTGACCAAATAAATCAACTCCAGAAACACTACCTCCACAGACTTGTATAGTGGCCCCTGTGCATGTTGGGTGCATCATATGCGCTTCCCTTCTTACCCGGGACTCAGACAATGTATATTCCATTCATTCATGTATTTTTTCTACCACAACGTTGATGGTTCAGCACATCCTTCTAGGTTTTGATAATGTGTTGGAAGGATTCTTAACTGAATTGAAGTCAGAGTCAATCACCTTAGTTGTATCCTTGCGTGATGCAGAATAATAAATCCAGTCATCTGATATGGCTATTCGTTTGTTTTCTTGCTTTTTTTAATTGTATAAGCTAGATAATTAAGCTACCTTTTTGTTTGGTAACTGGTTATGAAATTCATGGTTTTACTGCTGTTCTCAGCATCACTAAGAATATAATGACAAATCGTATCTGAAGCTAAAAAAAAACAATGTCGAACCTGACTGCAAAAGATGAGGTAATCAACATATCTAGCTACACATCTAGTGTAGTAGGCTATTTGAAAAGACGTTATAAAAGAGCCCTTCTTAGCAAACATTAACATTTTTTACTCACTTAGAGATGATTCGGCCGAGTTCCAACAAACACAGACACACTTGCCGAGGGTTCTTGTGTAAAACTAAAAAGAGAAAAAGATTATACAGGTTTTCCTAAATGGTCTGGTCCATCGCCAACATGAAAATATCAATAAGCGGTAACAGTATCCATCCAATGACAGAACCTTAAGCACATTTGTAAGTCTCTCTGGATAAGAGTGTCTGCCAAATGCCTAAATGTAACTTTGGAGGCATGGTCCTTAATTCCACTCATAATTATAAGTATGATGAGGTGATTATAGTGATTCATGTAAAACGCTTAACACTATGGTCACTGATCTACAGGAGCGCATCAAGCATTCCTGATAAATAAACATACTGTCTCAGAATATAATTTGTAAAGTGGATACACCAGTTCATGTGAAACATGAAAAGCCATATGGATTTGCACCAGTTCATCTCATATGCTCTTAAACCTGTGCAGTCAACATACACGTGCATATACACGTTTAGGTGTCTCTTTTTTGCACACTTACCCAAGCCCTCAGACTCGAACAAATATGTCTCATCTACTCCGATCTGACGGCACCAGGACAGGAAGTTGGCGGTGTTGTCCCGGGCGAAAAATGAGCCTGGAGAAGCGGTTTTCTTAAATGCCACTTTCTTCATAGGATACCGCTGGTAAAATAAACAGGAAGCAATTACTAAATAAATAAATAAATAAATAATTAAATACACTGAACTCTGTATTCGACTGACCCGATTCTTGTCCAGGAGACAGTCTTTGGGAATTTTGCTTTGCAGAATGTCAGCAACTCGACATAGCTTCACCCCGTTATTCAGCTCATCCATGAAGTGCTCAGCCCTTATTTCTTCACCTTGTGAAGACAGATACAGAAACTTGATATCATGAACCTGAATAAATATTAAACTCTCATAGACATAATACACATTAACCATTAATGACCGTGCACTCAGGTCATTAAAAATGTTCAGTTTCCATATGATATAAAAAGAGCTCTGGGTAATAACTAATACTTGATGTCTAATCCTAATGTCATGTTGCTTATTTGCAGAAGAGACGCACCTGTCTGTGGGAACTGTACACAAAATCATTCACAAACACCAGGAGTTGTTGAGACATGGAGCAGGCCGTGCGATCATGGCTCTGGCATACTGAGACAACCTTCTACCATGACGGTATCCAAGCACTAGTGAAACTCTGGGGTAAGTGTAGCAGGGGACTATATAAAGAAATAACGGGAGTTTTTACTCTCACAAGTTTCAGTATCAAAAGTCACGTTTTGAAAATGTCATGATGTCACCATGCAAATATTAGACATCTGATATGTATGTGGATTACACAGGAATGTGATGGGTTTTTTTTGTTACTGCAGAATCCCTTATAAATCCACCATCCAGCTGAGATTTTGGGATTGCCAGAGTTCCTGACTGTACAACAGATAATACCGTTCTAAACAAGAAAGGCCTAGTAAAAAAAAAAATCCTATTTTTAGAAGATTACACATGACACCAGATTAGGTGATTATATTTGCAGGTTTATTTTTTAATCATTTTCTTTTTAAAAACTTATTTCACCATTTCTGGTTTGTCTCTAAATTCAGTCTTCCCTTCAGCAAAAATAAAAACGTAACATGTGATTAAGCAAAGCATTAAAAACATCTTAGTCTTGCTATTAAAAACGAGCACTTGTCTTAACAACATCTCTATTCTATGTACACTGCCTTAGATTTAAGTGGACAATCTGCACTTTTTAATATTTAGACAAACAGCTTTTTTTCTTTCTTTTTTTTTACTTTACATTTCAGCAAATGAGCAACAAATAGCTGTTTATAAAAAAAAAATTTTTTTTATTATTTTGCTCTTACTAAAAACCTGAACACACTTCCTATAAGAGAACCAGAATAAGGTAATTTCATCCACTTCAATGCATCACTTTCAGCATGTTAAAGTGTAGAGTTTTAGCTGTCAGGCATGTTAAGGTGATTATCTCGAACGGGAACTCCCTCCATTATGTCCAACGTTCTCCAGTACAGCTCTAAGACGCAGATCAGCTTGCCTATTGTTGGAAAATGCTAGTTGTTTCCCAGACTATATCTTAAGTCATGCAGAAACATACTACACAAGTAAAGCACAGGGACGCTGTATACGCCTGGCCCCCATACTCTACATGCACTCATTTACTTGGATTTAGGAGAACTGTTAGCACAGGATGAATGAATTTTTGATGGTTTAGTGTGACTAGACCACCCACCTAAACATCAGGTCACTTTTGTACTTGCCTAGAATATCAGTGAGCCAGATGGCGAGGTCTTCCTGCATCGGAAATAGTGTAGCTTCATGTCGTACAGCAAGCCACTGGTCGTACTGAAAAACATCTGCGAGGCCAGGGCCGTGGCGTGGGGCGAGGGGCGAGCGCGGGCTTTGCAGAGGTGACTCAAACTTCTCCCCACACCAAGCCTAGAGAGAGAGAGAGAGAGAGAGAGAGAAACCACAGTCTGAGCTACAACAATTTAAGGTTGTAGCAACTGTTTTAAATTTGCCAAAAATAAATCCTGTCAGCTGTTTGAGTCACTGCAAAACATGGTGATTCATGCACAAGCAAGAAAAAGCTTTTGGAAGAAATCTGACCCTGATCGGGGATTCCCAGAAACATTAATGTGGAAACTGCGCTGGAGCTGTGCAGCATGTGGAGGCTCTTCCTCTCAGACATGTCAATGCTCATTTGCTCCCAGCTCTTGACAGAACACCAGAAAATCAATGCCAGGTTATGCAAGTGAACTATAAACATCGGGGATGCAACAGAGCTATTAAAGCAAAACAACCTGAAGGTAATTCGGGAGGGAAAATAAATAAATAAACCACCTAGACAACATATAGAGCCACATCTATATCTATATAGATATAGAGCCACATTTAAATTTATATCCAACCCCTTGTGGAACACTGAGAAAAGTATCGTCCTCAGACATCATTATATTATAATATTATATTTACATACGTAATGCTACCAATAAAATCCGTATGTTGTCTGAAAGCATAGATTGTCTGGAATGAAAAGAACCAATAATGAGTTTCTCGAGTGTACGGTTCATGAGCATTTATCCTATTTTGAATGCCTTCCTGGCTGTTTGATGTAAAACCAGCCAATGCACTCAAAGGAAAACAATAAATCTCTTTACCATGGGCTACATTAGGTGTCAGTCTTTCCATTAGCATGTAGATTGGCTGATTACAAAATGCCTTGTAACTCTTTTTTTTTTTTTTTTTTTTTTAAAGTGCCACTCCTATTCTGTCCTTGATGTCTCCTTATGTTTTTGCTTATTGTTAGCTTACATTTATTTTTTCTTGTTTTTTTATTCCTGTTATCATGCTTATTTTATACAAACTAACAAACAACTATTGTTTTGTAATATGGCCTGATCAGACATCTAACACTAGACTATACGCAGTAATGTTTTTCCTCTAGCATTCCCTAACACACCAGTGTTACATTACAGATGTCACAAGATCACTTTTCCAATATTCAACCTTGAACAGCCAAACTTATTTTTAAAAAATATTTCTTAAATATTGTTTTAAAGCACTTCATAAAAACTTTTACACACAGAAAACCAATAGCGCAAACAAACAAAATAAATAAATAAAAGGTCCAGTTTAAATGTAAACATGCCCTCTTCCAAAATCTCTTTTTCAAATCCGGTTGTTTCTGGATCAGTTATCTGATTCCAACATTATATTTTGCTGGCATGTGCCCGATACTGGTGCGGAGTATCAGACTGGTGTTTTCCCAGAAATGTAACATGACCAGATGAGATGGATATTGTGTCTCATTGATGTTAAGCCTGTGCAGTTTTAAGTTTGCAGCCAAAATGAAAACTTAAACCACGTCATAACTCAGACCATTTTAGCTTTTCATAATAAACCCAATTAACACGAATGCCTTTAAATAACTCTGTCATATATACTGTCTGCATCACATTTATGACTCTGAGTCGCATTTATGACTTTAAAACACAACACGTGGCTGAGTTACACATACACACCCACACACAAACTCTGCCTAACAAACCAAAGTCCGAAGAGAAAAACACTGGACCTGCTTTCAGAATTCAGCAGAGCTCAAACAGCGCTCGGAGCAGGTGCAGGTGTTGTGCGGAAGGTCCTGTGATCAATCCCAGGATAATTCCCAGGATATAGGAGTATCATAAAACACTCGATCTCTTCTGAAAGTTTCACTCGAAACCTGATGCTGTAATATTATCTAGATTGTTTGTAAAGGAGAGTTAAAACTATTCAGATTCTTTGCAATCCAAGTAGGCAAGCTTTAAAAAAAAAAAAAAAAAAAAAAAAGTAAGAACCCCAACATGAGAAAAAGGCACTCAAGACTTAGACAGCAATTGTGCCTTTAAAAAAAAAAATTTTTTAAATACATTTATTTAACCAAAGGATCCCCAAATGTTGCTGATCTTCACCCTGCTTTAGGCTTGGGTTAGTGGTTACACATGGTCACTCCTTAACCACACAAACACATCATGACACAACACTCTAACACACAGCTATAAACTTTGTTTAAAATAAATAATTGCACGAATCGCAGAAAATATTTAGCCATTTATTTAAAGTTGTCAGTATGGAAGTTTTTATCTGTGCACAATATACAGTACAAGGTGTCCCAAAAATGTGACATCATTTCACAGTCTAACAAAAGTTAGTTTTTACACATCTCGTTAAAATTTGAGATCATTTAAGCGAGAACTAGCTATGTTTTTTTGCTGCTACACTAAGGAATGTTTACTGTTTCTCCACTACCTCAACTCATCACCACAACACCTTATTATTATGTTACGTTGTGTTTTTG